>OY987219.1:22543085-22669021 GCA_963920805.1 Primula vulgaris
ACTTGGGATTAAGGCTTAGTATGATGGCGATGATGATGATTATATTCACAGGCCTTGAGTTCTTTTATTTTCTAATTTATTTTGATTTTCAGGTGCCAGATTACCTCTGTTGTAAAATTAGCTTTGATATTTTCCAAGATCCTGTGATCACTCCTAGTGGAGTTACTTATGAAAGAGCAGTTATCCTTCACCATCTAGAAAAGGTGAGGTTGATGTTAGTTTCTGTAGTCTTTTGTTTACTAAATGGTAGAAACTGTACTATGTATTAATATATCGTTCCACCTAAATCAGGTTGGAAAATTTTACCCAGTTACCCGTGAAAGTCTGGTAGAGTCGGAGCTGATACCTAATTTGGCCATGAAAGAAGCTGTACAGGCTTTTTTAGAGAAACATGTATGGGCTTACACAATAGATTAGTATATTACTTAGTTTTAGAGATAGAATTATACGACAAGCTTGTAATATACTTGTGCTAATAAATTTCGAGAGAGGCCCTGGGTAAGAATATACCAGGACTTTGTTTGGATAAGGGTAAATAGAATTTGGAACCAAGTTTGCTTATGGCGTAAATGTGTAATATTTTCTCCATAAGGTGGTCGTAAAATAAAAATGCCAGTATTTATTTCACAGCTCACTTTTGAAAATACTTCGAGGTTGAACTTTTCTTGCGCAGAAGAGTTTACTGCCGGATTTCTACAGTTATATGTTTCTAAATAAAAACTGTTAGGTGTTAACTTACTGTTACTATAGATTTCTACAGTTATAGATTACTCCCTACTGTATTTTTTTATTGGAGTACTGTTATAAATGGGCAGGTTGATGTTGGAGATTTTTTGCGCTTAAAATCATGCATGTTATACACTGAGCTCGAGCACACAGATGAGCCATTAATCACCATTGAGGTCATCGCCCATGTTACACGCCCTGAGCTGAGATCAAGTGAGGTATACATATAAATGTTGGAAAATATGTAATTTAAACATATTTGTTCCAAGTGGTCAGGGACCATCTTTGAGTCAATTTTTAATGTGACTCCTCAGTTTTTCTGAGGCCATACTCTATGCGTTTGAGTAGCTCGTGTGACGAGCTTCGCAACGGTATATCGCATGACCCATTCGGAGGAAGGGTGTGAATGATAATTGGACTCGAAGGTTGGTACTCGAAAGAGGGAAAAACCGAAATCTGGAAAATGAATTAGAGAGTGGGAATAAATCAATAAACCATGAGGGTTATCCCACATTGGAAAATCAATGTTGATTTTCACTCTATATATACAAGTCCATCCTATGTAGTTGATAAACTAATAAAGTCCACATACCCATGAGTGGGTTAGTGTGTACCACACACGCGTGCGCTCGCTCGGGTCTCGGGATGCGGGGTTCGGGGAATGTCTCAGGTCTTGTACTAAATCTGAAAAGGCCTTCACTCACATTCCAGCACACATGAAAATTCTCTCTTCTCTTTAACATCAAAACAGTAGCCTATATTTTTACATAGCACTTAGAAACCAGAGAGAACCACCCACTAAAAGCTCGACTTATACTCGTCGTCAGTTTCCGGCGAGTCTTTCGAGAGACGTTGTACCTTGGGATCGAAGCGCCAACGCAACCAGAAACCTTAAGGTGGTTGGACGAATATCGGTTAAGGGCATACTGTTAACAGTAGCCTCGTCGATTGTTTTTTTTTTCATTCTGTCCATTTATTTTTCCGCACTTATATTCTGTTTTTACATTCTGTCCTTTAAATTCAGTATTTTAATTTCATATACTTAGCAGTAGCTTTTCTATTCTGTTGTACCATTCTGTAATTAGTTTAAAGTTCTGTTTTATTGCTGTAATTACATTTCTGTAATTTAATTCTGTAATTAGATTAGTTTCAATTCAGTCCTGTATTTTAAATTCATAACAGAACAGTCCGGCTGTTAAGTCTATACTTTCCAGTCCGGCAGTTTCTTTTAATTGCAAATCAGTACATCAGATTATTAATTAATAATAATCTGAATACGTTTTGTTTTATTTACGATTCAGTACCTACATGTTGTAATCAGTTTATTGTATTCCATTTGGAAATTAATAAAGATTACACTGGTTTTATTTAATTATTGTTTAGTCATTTAATTATTGTTAATTGTTATTTCGTACACGGAAACCAACAATAAATAACCCATAAAATGGATAAATATTTCCTTTGAAGTTACTTCCAAATTCCAATTGTTTACACTACTGTATCTTCAGACTTCAGGTACACTTATGAAAAACCAACATTAATTTTACTTTTGTACACCCGAAGAAAATCACTGTCTAGAAGAACTAAATAGGAAAAAGATGACAAGAAAGTAGACAAAAGTGGGGGAGATCGGGAGAATAGTGCATAAGCATTTATATTTATATTATGATTACCATCTAATCTATGTTTTTTCCCTTTATGGTTCCAAGTACAATAATCGCTGACGAATGTAACATGAAGTACGCATCACTAATTTATTTCGACTTGTTTACAAATACAAAATCACATAATACTCTTGATGTTTCCCATGTAATTATCCCCACATGTAGTTTTTCCGTGCCTTTATTATCAGGTGAGGAATGCGCTCTATTTCACATTCACCATTTGTACAGAGGCAAACCCTAAACAATGGATTCAGAATCTGGAAGAGTGGTTCCAGGCTTCCAGCTACAGAGGTGGAAGCAAGAAGGATCCTCAATCGTATTGATGCCAAGTCATTGCAATCGGTGAAAAAACATTTAACTAACAATGCATTTCCGTAAAGTATATGTTGCCAATGTGCAAAATGTGATAGGCCTGTTAGAAGTTGTAAGTTGTATGTCTGTAGACAATATATTTATGAACATTGTACTGCTTTGTGCAAAATAGTCGAATAGTAGTGTTGCAATACTCCGCCTGACCATGGGCGAATCTAATATTAGGCAAGAGTGGGCATTTGCCCACCCTTAGTTTGAGATTAACAAATTACGAAAATTGCCCTAGTGTTATTTGGATAAAATGTTTGCTTAAGCCTTAAGTACATGTATAGTATAGGATAAGAAAATGATAAAATAGGTAGATCATAAAATGATGATGTTTTTTTTTTAGAATTTAGACTTGTAGTATATTTTCATCGAGTTTGTGTCGCGTATTACTAAATTTGAGCTCCCATGTCCTAATGTACTCTGTTTGGTCTAATATGATTTTGAATAAATGAAAATAGTTTCCAATTTTATAACATAACTGTAACCACCCCTCATTATGAAAAAAAAGTGTTATAAAAGATAGTACAGATTAAACATCAAATTAGCAACTAAATGACTGGCTTTTTCTAAGTGATTCTTTTATTATTTAAAGTAAATGTACTCGGCATAGTGCCGAGTGTGCTCACGATGAAATATCTATAATGCATGTTTAATCGTCGAGAATCGTGGAGGTCAATTAATAACTTCGGCACCGCAAAAAATTATGCTTGAAAAAACTTATGTTTATTTTTAGTTTCTGATATTCTGTATTTTTTAAGTTTCACCGACCCTTATTCGAAATCCTAGATTCTCCACTGCGTGTGACAGTGTAGCCTAAAATAACAATGATTGATGAAACAACTGCATTTCTGTTTATTTTAATGGCTTTGATTGAGTTATATAATGTCCCCTTTCCGTTCTATGTTTTTTTTTTGCAGTACATGCCTGCGAGGTTACACCATTACTTACTAGAATATTTAACAAAATTTGATCCAAGATAGATTTAAATCCAAATATTCTACTACAAGCTTAAGTTTTCCTTCATCATTCACTTTACTTTTCAGCAAAATTTGTTGCGTCTTCTTTACATCCGCTTTTCGTACGATCTTACAGAATACAGACACATTGAATCATTAGATAACTGATGGTCACTTAAGTGAAAAGTGGCTTGAGTTTACTTACAACCTTACATTCCCTAATTATACAGCATCATTAGATACTTCATTTTTCAGGGTTCTTTGTGACTATTCATTATGTTGGTTAATAGGAGTAATTTACTAGTTCAATTATTTCTCACTTTGGTGGAGCAATTATGTTCCTAAGTATACAACTGGTCATGAAAATTTATTTTCATTCTTAGTGTACTTATAATTCAAGGTCACAAAATGACTTGTAGACGTAACTTCTGAGTCTCTGACACATGGCGTTGTTGTTGATGAACCCCCTGAGTGCCGAATCCTGACAGTTTAAATAATTTGTTTTACAAAAAAATGCAAGAAAGTGGTTTGCCATCGGTTCCCTTTACGTTGACGAGCTTAAGAAACCTGTCGAGCTTGAATTTATGGCAATCTCGATTCGTCCCAACAATCGTGTGGTTCCCTGTTTCTAAAACCGTGTCTAGAAGATTAAAAACAATTCTACGTACTATGATACTATCTATCAGTTCTTCAAAAGCGTTCTGTTGCCTTTCAAAAAAAGTTCATTATTTAATTCTTCATACTGGGAGAATTTCACGGTTTCATTCGTAAGTTACTTCCTACTTTTTTGATAATAGTTTCATAAGTTGCTGTTCATCCCTTCCTAGAGGAAAATTCTGTTAGAGAAGAGAATCGCTACAGTACTCTATTTGTAACTCCTCAAGACTACGGGGACCCAATGAAAATTAAACTACAATGTAAGGATCATTGGAGTTGCGATTGAAATCATAAAATAATATACAGTTGCAAATGATCTGGAGGAGCGACGTCCAAATTCACTCATTTAGAGAGAATGTTTATTTATGTTTGGCTTATGTTCACTTATAGACAAAGGAACACGGATCGAGCAATTGACGAGCTAACATTATTTTCTTTGTACATGGTTCGATAACAACACAAGTCTTCAAGATAATTTTAAACGCGGTCATGGAATCATACTGTATATTATCACCACAACAAATATAGACATGTATCTACAATATTTAATTATTTATAGAAAAACTCAATTCTGATTCTTTTTTAGTCCCCAAGTTGTACCCTTCTCTTCATTCTGGTTCGTTATATGAGTGTTATGACTTTGACTTCTAATAAAATTTATGTAATATTTGATGATTATGTTATTCACACATATGATTGAACTTATTTTATGACTTTGACTTCTAATAAAATTTATGTAATATTTGATGATTATGTTATTCACACATATTTTTTTTTTATATAAGTTGTGGGTAGAAACCCACATTTTATTGATTAATGATAATAATAAAAAATTCTCACCACAAATGTGACACTAAATTACAAAGAATGGACTTAACACTAAAAAACAGAAAACTTTTACAAGTAGATGGACTTTATCGTAAATAAACTAAAACTAAGGACCAGAAAGAACACTGGTCTGTGTAATAACACAGACCAGAGTAACACGTGTAGGAAAAGCCCCAAAACACTTCTGTGTATGGAAACGCCACTTTGGAGAGAGAAACTCTCATTCTTCACCAACCATAAGAAAACTCAAAATACTTCATCTTCTTCAACCTATATTTCACTATTTTCGTCCATTAAAACCTCAAATTAGGAAGACCTTTGATCTCCCACTCGATTATATTACTCATATGTTTAGATAAATCCTCCTTCTTAAAAAATTCCTTGAATCCTTCATGACTGCCACAATTAGCTAGATGATCTGCTGCGCTATTTGCCTCCCTCACAACATGCCTTATTTGGTAATCTTTGACCTTTAATTTATCTTTAATTTCATCTATAATAGATCTTATTTGTCATGTCGATGCTGTCTTTAGAGTAATGATATTAATCAGTTGAAGCGAATCAGTTTCCAAAATAAAGGACCTCATATTTGATACTTGTAGGAAAAATAGAATAGCTTTTGCTTCTGATTCAATAGCTGATATACTTGTTACCATACCTTGAAAACCATATGATTGAACTTATTTTCAGAATTTTTAGCGTACCAATCTCCTAACGAAATTAACCAACATTTTTATATTGCTTCTTTAATGAAAAATAAATTTATATTGATGTTCCGTTTGTTAATATTATATATCCACATGTAAAAAGTTGTCACAACGGTGTCTAGATATGTAAATAACAATATCAACGTAAAATAATTATTACTTGTTATATTTACAAAAAACTACCGTAATTTCACAAACTAACAAATAATTCACAAACCTCAACATACAACAAGCTTTTCCCTCTTGAAAAGTTTTTACCCAGAGAAGAATTTTTTTGAAATACACTATAACCTACTATTTCCACAAGCCTCAGTTGCATAAAGATCTTAACAGATTGCGGAAACTTAAACTGTTTGTTTGGTTAGTTAATGTAAAGTTTATTTCTTTAATTTAAAATGTAAAATATAGTATTTGTTTTTCATCAACAATGATTCAAAAACTACCTTTTGATTTGCTAGTTTGTTTATAATTTGGTTTAACTTTAAATTTTGTAACTATATAATAATGTTTTGTATGTCACAGTGGCACACAGTTATGGTGTACCAATATCAAGGCCAACATAGCGGAGCTAATCGAACTCGTGGTGGAGGGCGCACTGGTATAAACCGAAAGCAGAACAATATCCGGACGACTCGTGCTAGCACTTATGACACGCAGCCATCAGAACCTCCCTGTCTTCTCACCAGGTCATCCAAGCGTTCCCGCTCGGAGTTGTCCATGCCTCCACGTGCTACTCGTAAGAAGTCATCCAAGCTTTCTCGTAAACGTAAACAATGTCCATGTAAATCTGCAGTCCATGTGGAGGAGGAGAATATAGATGACAATGATGGGGTTTTTTTTACTGACGAGGATGACAGTGACGAGGAAGACGATGACGGGGAAGACGATGATGAGGATGCCGATGACGAAAAACGAATAGCTGAAGAGCCAAGAGCTGAAGAGCCATTAGCCGGCGAGCCCACTCTCTATGATGAACCTCTTCCAGAAAATAGCATTTCTTGCAACCATGGGGTTACAGAATCTCAGTTCCTCGTGGACACTCGATTGGAGCCGGAATTGATCATTTCAGAAAAAGATGGTGATGCTAGGTAATATTGACATAATTCTTGTTATTTGTTCGACTAATTGTATTATTTGTTTTTGTCATTATTGGTTTTGTTATTTTTATTCGTATGATAGGTTAAAGCCATATACGGCTTGTCGAGCTCTTTCGCAAGCGTTTAAACAAAAGTTCACCGGAGCTATGCAGTGGGATTTGGTTCCAGAAAGCCAAAGAGATTATTATTGGGGGGAGTTGGAGGTAATAAGATCCTATCTTAAGTTAAACCTTCTAATAAGAAAAAAAAAAAATTAATGTCACGACAACATAGCTTAAATTTATAGCTCAAATTTTTTACATCATATTACCTAACACAGTTCCACTCCACTTTCAAGGTTAAATGTGATGTTCATGCTTTTGGATATTATATATTTTGTTGCGTTAATTAGGTGGACATATATAGTTTTTATTTATTGCGATTATAATACTAGTTTTCTCTTTTTTTTATTTCATTTATAATTTTTATTATTTGCTTATTGCGTTATTTTGATTAATATATATTGCAATAATAAACCTTATTCAAATGTTTTGATCTCATGTCTCAAATATCAGAGTACATTATTTTTCTTAAACGACATAAACAAAATTAGGGAAAAATAGAATGAGAATACGCATAATAAATTATGGGCTTTCCCCATGACTCATGAATCGAGCAATTGACTTGGATGAGCGACGTCGGTTTTGCTCAAATTCACTCATTTAGAGAGAATGTTAATTCATGTTTGACTCATGTTCACTTATAAACAAACAACACGGACCGAGCAATTGACGAGCGAACATTATTTTCTTTGCACATGGTTCTATAACAACACAAGTCTTGAAGATGATTTTAGACGCGGTCATGGAATCATACTATATATTATCACCACAACAGATATAGACATGTAGCTACTACAATATTTATAGACAAACTCAAGTCTGGTACTTTTTTAGTCCCCAAATTATGCCGTTCTCTTGATAAGATGGTTCATTACATGGGTGTTATGACTTTGACTTCTAATAAAATTTAGGTAATACTTAATGATTATGTTATTCATACATGATTGAACTTATTTTCAGGATTTGTAGCGTATCAACCTCCTAACGAAATTAACCAACATTCTTATATTGCTTCTTTAACGACGGATAAATTTCTTTTGATGTTCCGTTTGTTAATATTATATATCCACATGTAAAAAGTTGTCACAATTGTATCCTAGATATGTAAATAACAATATCACCATAAAATAATTATTACTTGTTATATTTACAAAAAACTACCCTAATTTCACAAACTAACAAATAATTCACAAATCTTAACATACAACAAGCTTTTCCCTTTTGAAAAGTTTTTACCCAGGGAAGAAAATTTTGAAATACACTATAACCTACTATTTCCACAAGTCTCAGCTGCATAAAGATCCTAAGAGATTGCGGATACTTAAATTAAGTTCCTAAAAACTTAAATAAATTTTGCCGAGAACCGATGAAATAACCAAAGAGAGGCGTCAAAAAGTACAGCATGTTAACGGAAGTGTGTGTGTGTGGGGGGGGGGGGGGGGGGGCAATATATTTTACCCCCTAATTAGCAGCAATAGATGCGGTCATAATTAATCCTGGTCTTATATTTTCATCAAACGACCAAAGTAAAAAATAATTAATAAAGCTAATTTAAGGTTGTATTGTTATATTCTCACTTCTCTTGTCTCTCTTAAACCAAGTTTTTAAATGATCCAATATTGTCAAACATTACTTGCTTTTTATTTGAGTTGAACACGAAATTAATTATGAGTAGCACAATTAAATTGAATCGGTTATTTAGGTCCTCCATTTCACATACTTACATAAAATTATTTGAAGAAAATCAGCTATTTTATCCAATTGAATTCGTGTCTAGCTATATGCCTATATCCTCTTTTACAACTTCCTCAAGTTTATTTTCCCCAAAACCATTACACAATTTTTTTAAACAAAATGAATGACACTAATCTTATCAAATGCCCCAGATTTGTTCCCCATAACGGCTAACGCGTTCTTTCATTCTTTAAATTCTAAACCCCAATTTATATATATTCCATTTCCTTGTTAGGATGGGGTTAATTTCTAGTTTGGGACGGGGATTTCGTTGAGTTGCTTTTGATTTTAAAATACTAAGACTTAATCCTTTAATTTTCAGTATTAACTATTTATCATAATATCAATTTTGTGTGGGGAGTTTAATAATACAGTATCACTTTTGTGTTACATGTTTTTTGGGCAGTTTACGAGATGGATAATAGTCTAATAAGTAGATTAGTGTTTTTGCAATCATTGTATTTAATATTTATCTCATTGAGTGACATATATGGGGATTCTTTTTTTATTATTGTGTTTACTCATAATTATAAAAGTGGCATGTGTCACGTGCTACTTTGCCAAATTTTTTTTTCTTTCATTTTATGTTTTCGTTTTCTTGTTTGTTTGTTGTCTGTGTTTTCTTTTATCCAAAAAACTTTTCCAATTTTATCAAAAAAAAACTTTAACCATTAACCATAAACTCCTTCATATATCAAATTAATATATTTTTTTCTCAAATCAACATCACTCTACCACAACAATTATCCCAAATTTTACCAAAAACAAAAACCTCTCCCAATTTACTAAAAAAAAAAACTCCCACAATTTTACCAAAAATAAAATCACTTTTTTTCTCAAATCAACATCACTCTACCAGTACAATTATCAAGTAAGTATTTTTTTTTATTATTGAGTTTAAATTTTATGTAAATAGATATAATTATTAATAAGTTATAACATTTATTAATTAAAAGTTTTTAACTTTTTTTATTGACCTTTAAATATTTATCTTCAAATTTTTTTAATCACAAACTAATATTGAGTTATAATTATATAATGTTATATGCTTCTCTAATAACATTTGAGTAATGAAAATAACTTAAATCAAAGATTAAAAAAACTTGTTTCGGCATGTACACGTGAACTTGTTTTGTTAGAGACATTTTATTATTTTGGAGTTTAGGTTAGTAATTAAGTTGTTGGATTTTTATAATTTTTTGGAAGTTAAACGTATTTTCTCATATATTTAAATTTATGTTAAATATGTTATTGTATCATTTATATTTGATAGTGATATTTGTTGATATATTCAATTGTTTAGGTACCTATGAAAGAAAAAATAAAGTTAAATCCAGGCCCATGATACCGTTTTATATGAGCAGAAACATCATATTTGTAATATCATTTGGGGTTCAATTTTGTTAGACGAAAAAAAAGTACTTCAAGCTTCATCATGTAAAACCAGACAATACCAGCTTTTAGCTGACCAACATATGCGGCAAGTCTTTCAAGAAAAAAAATGATCTTGAAAGATTAGCCAAACAAGGACATAATAAGATTCAAAGAAAAATTTAGCTGGAATAAACTGATTGGTAAACAAGACAACAATACGACTATCCGCTAATTCTAGAAATGTAGGCATTATGGTTAACTTCACTTGCGATTCTATGAAAATAAAGAGCAGATTTTTGAAAGTAAGATCTCAAAATTTAAAGATAGGAGTTTTAACTTTAAATTGCGTCTGCCCCATAACAAAGCCTAAAAAACTGCATCTACATGTAGAGAATACGGAAAGTATTAGTATTTTTATTTAACGTCAAGTACAAATAAACGTATGTAAAGAATGAGAAAATGCTCCCGATGCTTTCATATTTCTGGTTTTCAGTTACCAAGTAAAAAATAAGTTGTGATATAAGAGTTTTTAGTATAGTCTAACGCACAAGAAACCAATCTTGTACGAAATACAGTAGAAAATTCTGAAGTTCTGTATCGGGTTGTCAAAAAAAGGAGAGAAAACGCTAACAAGAAGCAGAAAACACAACATAGCTTACGTAATTAAAGGTTAATGAAACCAGTCTATTGAAAATACATCAAACTTATGATTTCTTCTGAGATTAAAACGGATGCTTGATCAAAGGGACAGAAATCTAGCTGAATAATAAGGAAATATTAGCAGCAGTTCTCTCAATTAGAGCACCTTCTTACAAACATAAAGAAAAGAACCAAGCAAGTTCTATTACCCTCGTTAGTCCTAAGAAAAAAAGATAGGCATTCAAGGCCAAAAACAATACTTGGTGTCAAGAGTGAGAATTATATAAATACATAAAAAGACCATTAATATTGCAATTTAGAACGTGTGCCTAATTTATATTCTTTTCCATCTTCCATCTTTTTCCAAGAAAAGCAAATTACTTTCTTAGCAAATCTACTGAGGTCAGTATATGAAATTACGCTATATATTAAGTTACCAACTTGGTAGCACCTTTGTACTTTGCAAGTTTAAAGGATCCATAGCAGAGTTTATAGTTTTCCTCCATTGTCCTGGTATCTTGAAATAAATTGAATCACTCCTTCGGTTCTTACTCATAGATTTTGGTGTCCCAAAGCTAACCATGTACCGAGTTCACGAGTATGAAATAACCAAAAGCAAAAGAATAACCTAATTTTACGCATCATGATTCTTAGAATTATCACACCGCATATAAGCAAATAAGTAGTGAAAGTAATGAAAAACTTACAACCTTCAAGAAATACCAGCAAATTCAATGAACTCACGAAGTCTTAGAAACGGAAATCAACAACTTTTAGGAATTATAGTAATTACTTTCTACTCTTTCTTCATGTTCTCGAGTATGGAGTTAAGTGCCTTGGTTTTAAAATTTTCAAAATTCGAAGAGCGCTCAATATGTGCGTTGAGGGACTGAGTTAGATCCTCTAAATATTGAGTATTATGATTTAGGGTTCGAGTATGATCGTTTAGTGTCTTACAAATATCATTCAAAGGTTTACTGTACAAATTAATCAACTCAGGTATTAGCATTGTAATAAAATACTACTAGAAAAACTTCTCCACTTATTCATTTGTATACCCTGTGTGGAAATGGTATTGAAAAATATCAAGACTGTTGTCAGTCTTATTAGCTCAGTATATATATTATATAGGAGACATAGAGAGAGAACAGTAGATCTTTATTAATCAGAATGTATATGAATGAATGTGAAATACAAGACCCCTAACCCTCTTTATATAGATAGAGGGGGAGGGTTACAAGCCCACTTCGGCCCATAAAATACAAGCCCAAAAGTCCAATAATATCCTACAACACTCCCCCTTTGAACGTCTTGAATTCTTCTTCTTCATGCAGTCGATCTGAGTCGAGTTCATTCGCAGTGCTAAACACATAAAAACCTTAGGGTCGGAAAACCCAGTGTGGGACAAAACCGGTACCTAGAATAAACTGTGTAGCCGAATGATATAGGCCGAAATATCATGTAAGTAACTAAGCATAAAACAATGTGCCTCATCAAAACCTTTCCAGAGCAAAATCAATGGGAAAATCTCTGATCGAAGGAAAAAGAGTGCAACAGTGGTAGTAGTAAGAGATCAACCACAAAACAGGTGCCTCATCAAAACCTTGTTAGAGTAAACCCAGTGGAAAAAACCTATAGTCGAAGGACAAAAGAGTACACAGTGGTAAGAAATATACAACAGGATACTCCCCCTAATTTCGACAATCTAAAGTGAGATATGATGGGAACGTGTCTCGCTAAAAAATCTTGCCAAGGAAAACCCAGTGGGAAAAAACCTTGGTCTAAGGACAAAAATAGTACGCGAGCATGCGACTGGATGCTCCCCCTCACTTGCACACGACAGGGAGAATTTCGACTAAGTAGTAATTAGTGCAATAAGCATTCACCTGAATGCTTCCCCTCACTTGCACACGACTGGGTGTAAGGATTTCATATTTCAAGAAAGAGTACGAGCATTCGACTGGATACTTCATTTACTTGCACACGGCTGGATGCAAGAAAATCTAATGTGGAATAGAACGAGCATTCAACTAGATGCTCTTAAACTTCATATGTGAAGATTCATTTCGGCAAGAAATGTTAAATAGCATAATCTAGTCATGTCTCTCTTGATCGATAACAACAAGTTGTCCTCAAATAAGACAAGTGTTTTATCTGGATCGTGAGACAGAGCATATGTAATTCAAATATGGCTAATACGAGCTCAAAGCCATATACACTCTCTAGTCGTCTCGTAGAGCACGAGTAGATTAGAGTGATTCGTTTGGAGTCATTCCAAGACCTCAAAGATATTGCATTATTCCTAATGGTAAAGACAGACCATGTTAGGAGTATCCCTTATGCGGATCTGATAAGAAACCGGCATCGGTATAACCGAAAAAGGGTTGCGTTAATTCGAGTACCGAAGGGGGTTGGTACACTCGATGACGCAAATGAGATAAACTAGCCCACTTCCAAAATTATCATAAGGTAAGGGAATGTGTCTTTAGTACCATTTCGATGGCAGCGTGTTAGCGCGATGCTGTGTCGAGCTATATCATTCACAGCAGACGAGATGTTCGTCCTAGCACATTAGACCAAGTACAATGATGCGCTTATTGTACTTAGATATGAACATCATGGTTCAATATCTCTTCATCGTCTCATCATGGACGGACTGGGTCTATATCAATGTCTAGTGATCGAACGATCATGGGAGAATTTGACGACTTAGCGTCATGATGACTAAAACGTCATAACACCTTCTGGGTATAGTCTGAATCATGGACTTAGATTCAATTTTTACGGGACTCGATCATCAGGCCGAGTCACTACCGTGTATTCCCAAGATCCTTCATCTCGAAGGTAAATCCAAAAATGGATCGCGTAATAAAACACGCAAGGGCATAATACTTATTCAAATATCCCAAGCTAATCAAGTACTCACTTAGGCGGGTATACCATATCCGCTCGGATTATATTAATCCATATAGTGAATGTCTCATTTAATTGAGATCGTGTTCCGTGGTCAGGAACTACTTGATTCAAGCATTATGAAGTCACACAAGGACCTTCATCCACATCTCTAGTCTAAATCCCCACAGAGATAAGATCGTGACCACAATCACATGCTGCATAATCAATTTTTCGGAAACTACTAAACGGATAAAGTAGAAGACCGTTATAACGTCCATTACGAGGAAATAAACCATCTCGTAATCAATTCCAAGGTGTGAGAGAAGCCTTCCGCTACTAGGCGAGTATTCTACAATCTCATTATTCTCATCACTCTTCCTTACGAATAACCAAATAAACGAACTCGTTTAACATTGGTGGTGTTGGAGCTACAGGTCCGGACACACTTTCACTAAGGAGTCTACTTGGATTGCAAATTTACATTAATCCAGTCTATTCTACGTTGACTTCAGGCAACAGTACATGGTTTCCTGTCATAATTTGCTCATACTATCAGTCGTCACCGAATATATGAACAAGTAATCAATGACAGTCTCGTTTTCCTTCAATATCGTCTAAGATATCATGATAGACAGATATTTCGAGATTCTTAGGATGAGGAGGAAATCACACATCTCCTTGATCCTTTATAATCTCGTGCGACAAACGAGTTTCAGTTCACCACCTCTGGGGCTGAACGAATTAAGAACCGGTCAACTTCCTCTTATATTGGGAAGGACGACAGACTGACGGCCGACAGCAGCGTCTTTTGCTTGGCGGGTTTGGCCAAAGCAACGTGTTACGACAGGAACACAGCGTCCGACAGGAACGTCTATCCTTGCAAGCATTTTACAGCAGGTATAAATGATCTCATGACATCTCATAAAGTCATTAAATGCGTTTGGCATTTAGTTAGACTTGAGGGAGTCTATGCACTTACTTATCACTAAGTGCAGTTTTGGGGATCAACCTAAGACTGAGTGGGTTATGCCACGTTACTTCACGTCGTTTCTTATCAACGGTAACGTGCAAATCTCCCCCTAACGATGGGGAGAACGGTCTTAGCGATGTCACCTTCGCATATCATGCGGTAAAGAGATCGTTTGTCAAGGTTACTCTATCAAATGATAGACAGAGGATTCATAATCGACTTATGTCCCCTTCAGAGGTCCATATTTTGAGATTTCTGGCTCATAACCAGTAACCAGCTGGTACGCATATGATGTTTAAGTGTCTATGGGCCTCATGATGGACCAATGCAGCAAAATATCATAACCCCAACCCCACACGAAAATATAAATCTTGGTGCGCAAGACCAAGAAATACGTGCAATCATTTGCAGCCGCATCATCAAACTTTCCGTTAGTCCATTTGGGTCTGAACATAATCGATAGGATGTTCAATTTCAATTTCCAAACTCAAGTAATTCAAATCGAAATTTCGATTTTTACTCTTCGGAATTATTAAGTCGACTAGACTTTTCAGGATAATCCGGATCATGAGCCATCAACTTAATGATAGGGCTAAAAGTTTGGGAAATGCTGCATTTCTGTGGACAACAATAATCATGTGACCTTATTGTCGATGTATCAACCATAACCATTTATATTTATGGTCCGTCTTATGGTTGGATAAGTCCACAATAACTCCTTCAATTCTTTACAAGAATTCTACGAGTTCATTTCGTGATCTTTACACATATTAGTCTTTCAAAGTGAGCATTAGTGGCATGAATTTCGGATTAATCACGAAATATATTCTCAGAGAGAATCCAAATACGATGCGATTATAAATCAAGCAACGTCTTTTGACCCGGGAATATCCCATCCGGTCAATGCCACAATATCAAAATGCTCTTATCAATCGACGACATGCGAATTATAGTATAGACAATCATGTCTTAGCATCTAAATCATTTATCATTTCGACGACAGGCGAAATGATAAGGTAACCTTAAATGCTTTTAAAAATTTGTGGTAAAAACTACTTGAAAGACATTTCAACTAAAATACGCTTTTGATCGTATTGAATGGAGGCTATGTAAAGAAATTTTAATTCTTTCATGAGCTATTACCAGATAACACTGGTTTTCTCGAATATTTTATAACTCAACAAGGTACGGCAGGACCTACATGAGTATAAGACCTCATATTTGACAAATCAATTTGGTTTTACCAAAGATTTTGATTTTTGGAACGACAGGTCCAGAATCGTTGTCACTGAGTACTCTTTTAGGCAAATAGTTGTTGAAATTATGTGGTACACTGTTACCCACTATTTCAAAAAAAAAACAACTACCCCACAAGTATTGCCTAAAATTTCATAATTTAAAGTTTGGTCACATTTGTCAAAGGAATTTGCTCAAAACACTTTAAATTATTTCGAGAAATTTTTGTAAACAGGCAAACCACAATTCAAAAGTATGGTCCAAATGGAAAAATAATAATCCAAATGGAAAACATAATCCAGATGAGCGAAAAAATGGCTCAATGATTTATCAAAATCAATAAAAAAAGGTCTCAAACTCATTTGAGCCACAAAACCGGGGGTCTCAAGAGTTTCCTTTCAATTAGCTTTAACCACATTAGCATCGGTTTTTTCACCTTTGTAATAGTTTTGAACTATTTAAGGAGTAACCGTGCATGACCTTTGTCTTTATAGCATAGAGTTGCCTCATTGAGCATTATCTCTTGCTTTGTGACAACGGGCTATATTGTTCCTTTCAATTACTGTCTTGGAGCCACAGGTTTTCGATTTTGACGATTGTCTAAAATCTCGCTTGGCTAGGCGATTCATCGGGATCGCGACAGTTCGAGACAAATAACACTTGTCTCGGTTCTCGATTCGTGGAAAAAAAATGTACACGAAGAGCATTAATATCAGGCAAACAATTCGCCATTGACCCAATAGGATTAAAACTACTCACCGGGGCAATTTTCTTATCCAATAACAAATGGGCGATAAAGGAACATGATGAATATAAACTCACGATACTGCTTATGGAATACAATTTCCAAGCTAGTATTTTGGTGAAGGATAGCTCCAATATGTCAATTTCAGACATTTGTTCACCATAGACGTCATCACGTCTCAAATGTGGCGGCGGAATAAAATCAACGTCTTAGCATTCATCTCGAGTGTAACAACAAACTCGTGTTTTACTCATCAAATATGGCATCCAAAAAAAATTTTTGGGCATCACATTTTCACACATCAGGGTGAGTAACATGTGGTGACGGATTAAAATCAACGTTTAAACAATCATTTCGCAAGTATGTTTTTATGATTTTTCTCATCATAGATGGCATCCAACATGTGTTGAGAGTTCTGGATTATTTATCATATAAAACGACTGGTTTATATGTTTATGGTTTGCACAAGCACAAACGTTTTTTCGAAACGACAGGTTCGAAAACATTAGTTTTGCTTCTCATGTGAATCGGTTCTCATTGATCGAACGACGGGTCGATACTGAACCACCAATTCGGCAAAACATACATCACTATATAAACACACTCGGGGAAATTATTATTTAGTCGACCCCTTTCGGTAGCTCTACTTGAAAAACGACCAGGAAAGACGGTGAGGGTGGAGGGCATGAATGCCACTTAAAACCCGACCTCATTAGGATATCGACTTCCGCCTATATCTTTCCTAGATATCGTATCCAAATAGGTGGGCCTAGTTGGGGAAGGTTCATAATTTTTCCAACTTAAATGTGAAAATATATGATTTCGCAAATTACCATATTTTACACATGGCAGTAAATAAATATTACATGGCAGTGATCAATTACATAGATTGTACTTGTTTCATGATTAACTAACATGACAGTACATATTTCCTAATAAGGAATCCAAATTAATGTAATCAATCTATATTAGTATTTACCAAAGTTACACCAGCAATATCTAACACAATATATTATTATTATACTGCTATATGTGTAGGTTTTTATTTATGGTAACTAAATCATGCATGTTAGTAATATATTTTATTTACCAATTTTACACTAGCAAGATATAAATTAATATTATACAAATCTATTGCTTTTATGTGTAAGTTTTATACATGGTAACTAAATCATGCATGTAGGATGAATTAAATTTATATGGAAACACATCAATTTATTCAATTAACATGCAAATTTTTTATTCACTTGCCTTTTTAATAAATATATATGCATGTGGGTGGATATTTAGACCGAATATTAACTTTTATAACACATATATACTGTTTTTATACATGTAATATAATACAGGGACTATCCGTGTAATTTCAGCAAACTATATATCTATTTACAGCATTATTACAGCTTCAGTCCATAATTTCAGACAAGTTTCAGTTTAGTCCTTTAGTCATTAACATGCACAGTCAATAGTTTCAGCGAATTACAAAATAGTCATACGGTTTTCAGTTTGTTACAGATTTAATCACACAGATTAATACATGTTTTACAATTACATGATTTCCGATTTACAACCCCATTATATGTTTTTTACTGATTTTGTTTGTATGAAAATACAATTTTACAGTACACTATGCATATTACATATAAGTTGGTTTTTATAGACAGATTGATCATGTTAGACAGTAAAAAAAATCTATCACGCATAGTTTTTTTTCAACAAATACATGCAGTTTGGGTTATTTTGTATGATCCTATCAACAAATATGATTTTATAATCAACAATATGTGTGTTACGATCATATATAGTTATCCATACAAGTAACAAACTGTAATACAGATGGATTATATACTACGGGATATTTATCATGTTTTAGTTATCCATAAAATAATACGTGCGATCACATATATGGAATAAATTAAGTTTTGAATTCGGTATCTTACGCACGGTATGTTGGTGAAGGTCGATATAGCAAAACCCTAAAAACCCGGATAAACCTCAAGGTTTATAAATACCCAATATCCGTGCGTTTACAAAAAAATCTCCAATATCCGCGAGCGTATATCCTATTCTCCGCGAGCAAAGTGCCGATAACGTGTTGTGAGTCTTATTAGCTCAGTATATATATTATATATGAGACATAGAGAGAGGGAACAGTATGTCTTTATTAATCAGAATGTATATGAATGAATGTGAAATACAAGACCCCTAACCCTCTTTATATAGATAGAGGGGTATGGTTACAAGCCCACTTGGGTCCATAAAGTACAAGCCCAAGAGTCTAATAATATCCTACAACAAAGACAAAGTTCGTGAATAATGTTTTTACATATACGAGGCATTAAACCTAATATATAAATTTGTTGGAGAAAGAAAAAACATAATGACATCATAAAAGAAAATTTTATGAGATAAGTTTTTTTAATTCAAATACTTTATAATGTATGTATGTATGTATGTATGTATGTATGTATGTATGTATGTATGTATGTATGTATGTATGTATGTATGTATGTATGTATGTATGTATGTATGTACGTACGTATATGTATGTACGTATATATATGTATGTATGTATTTTGTGAAAGTTTCAATTTAATTAAAAACCCAATGCATATTTAACATATTTAATTTTTTTTCATTGCTTATTCATCCATATGATAAAAAGATAATCATTTGGTAATTAAAAACATCTAAATGGAAATAAAAAGGGTAGTAAATTAAATGCTATATCTCCAATTAATTAAAAACATCCAAATGGAAACAAAAATGGAAGGGGATTAAATGCTATATCTTCAATAATTTAACGAAATCTTAAATTTTGATCTGCATTAATTTACTTAATAATACGTTTCATGATTAGTAATGGTAGTAGTCCTACTATGTAGTAGTTCTCTATTTGAGTTTATGACAATTAGTTGTGATTTCGAGCCAGACCGACTCAATCAGACTAATTGTCACACAGTTATTCATGTAATTTTTAGAATTCTTTTTACATCTCAACCAAAACAAAAATAAAATGTCAAATATAATACTTATGAAGCTATAGTTGAGACTATCATAAACTTAAATATTAATTAAAAATATTTAAATTTTTTTAATGATTTTAATATATTTTATTTAACGATTTAACAAAATAAAAACTCAAATATAATAGTTTAGAACCCTATTTGAGAATACTCTAAAGTTAAATATTAATTAAAAATATTAAATATATGACCGAATAGCAGACTTTTAGATTTCGGTGTGAAAATAAAATTTTAAATTTACATTGAGTACTGATGTGTTGAGAGTCTGACTGAATATATTTAACTCATTAGCATTATTGGCAAGTTAGTACATTATTTCTTATGTCATATTCTGATTCATCCAACATAAGGCCGACTCATCTTACTTTTGTTAGTGTCCCTCTCTTTCACTTTTAGAGCTTTTTTGTGAAAAATAACTTTTAAAAGATTAAAAAGCTAATATATCAAACATTAATAAAAAAAATTATTAAAAAGCAGGAAAAAAAAAAGGAGATAAAGAAAATATAATATATGTATTAATGAAAACGATACCTGTTTTCCCTCACGAAAAAAAATGGTTTCCGCCCAATTTTGAAACTAGTCAATTTCTCTTGTTTTTCTTAAGAAATGGAAAACGATATCTTTGGTTTGTTATTCGACTTTTGATTTAAATTTGCAAATGAAATATAAGCGAAAATTTTACGAAATTAGTGTAATTTTAAATATTGTGTTTTTTATTTGTTATAGGTTAAACCGAAACAAACCAAACCGAATATGATTGATTTGGTTTGTTTTGGTTCCGGATATTTTTTTTGTAACCGATTGTTTTTTAATGCATGGAAAATCAAACACAGCTGAATTAATAATAAAAAAACGCCGTCTGTGGGAATCGAACCCACGACCACGTGGTTAAAAGCCACGCGCTCTACCAGCTGAGTTAAGACGGCTTTGTTATTTATTTTTAACATATTTTATATATTTTTTGTACTATACTCTAGATTAACTGCTTAAATACTCAGTAGCGTTCATTTTTATTTTTTAAAAGTTTAGCGTTCATTATATACTCATGATAATATATATTTCGAAATTATCATGATTTATCGTTTTATTTGGAACATATGTCTGAACCAAATTCGTATACTCATATGACCGAATAAGTAGGAAAAGAAACCCCACGCAAGTGTGAGTATTTTGAACATTGTGTATACTTCTACTTGATCGGAACCCGCGTCTTGTGGGGTCCCTGCCGCGAGTAATCAAGTCGGGTTGCTAATTGTCACTCCTTTAACGGACAATTAGAAAAACCTACCCGCCTCTTGCGAGGGTCTTGTCACGAACAATTAAATATGATTGTTAATTAGTAATTGTCACTCCTTAGTTTTTGCAAGTTACAAGTTTGTGCACCATTTTTCAACAAAAGTCTCTTATTCGTAGAGTGAAGTGCTTACTGGTTAGGGTATTGTGGAGTAAGATCGAGGACGGTGACGCCGGTGCGTGAAGTCAATCTTTTCTGTTCTTAGGCATTAGAAAATATTCAGAAGTTCAATTATAAAAAAACAAAAAAAAACGCCGTCTGTGGGAATCGAACCCACGACCACGTGGTTAAAAGCCACGCGCTCTACCAGCTGAGCTAAGACGGCTTATTTAACATATGTTTTACAAAAAATTATAATTAACAAATTACTAAATAACTTAAACTTACAATTTCCCTTTTGTTATTTTGATCAAGTACAGAGAATAACGCTTTGGAATTAGAATTTTTGATCATGTATTCAAAATTTCACGACACATTCTAAAAAAGCTAATTTACATTATTATATATGCATTGTTTCAATACATCTTTTTTATAATTCTAAAATATAGATGATTTTCAATATAAATTAGCCTTCATCGCCTAGTAATATGACTATTTAGGTAATGTTAAAAAAAACAAATTAGGTGGTAGCACACTACAATAAATCATTAACGATAGAGAAAATGAAAACTACAAAAAATATTGACCATCTGAAATTCTTTTTCTTTTAGTTATATACGGTTTTAGTTTTACCACTCTTCTCTTAGTATTAATTATTTCCACCAAATTTCGTAGTCATTTTTCCCTAATAATTAGCGGCCTAAAAAACGGAAAATCAAGTTTTTTTTAGCTTCGAATCGAGCTTTTATCAAGCCTTGAATCGTTTTACTACGAAAGGAGCTTTTTATACAGACGGTTGAAACATATGACTCAGTTGGGAACTAATTGGGATGCTATTTTTAAGGATATGGCAATTTTTTCACCTTCTTTGCAAATTGCAAATGATGATAGAAATCTAACATGGTTGTGTATAGTCATAGTCGTACTATACATACATTCTAAAGTAATGTGATGAACTCTCACCTAAGGGTTCTATATCACTTTGGAAAGGATAATTTGTTAATAGATAATTAAATTCTTGTTTAACCTGATATCGCAGTTTCATTTCCCGGTATGACTATTAGACCACCATAGGACTTCAACATCTTAATAAATTATAACGGGAGTTTTGTGGAAAATACGAGCGTAATGTCCATTTTAATGACAACAAATTGTTAATTAATTTATGTTGATCAGGCGAATACGGATTTTTCCATTGGTTAGAGATAAACGACTCAAATACATATACCTGTAAATATTTGTATGGTTACTTTTTCTCACCAAATGAAATATTAATGAAGGAGATGTGAAACCGTCTTTCGCTTTTCTGACATATATAGTAGAACACAACATTGTGTTATAGTGACATAGTCACTCTTTCAAATATTATCACTCACGTTGGTTTTCAAAAATGATCTTCCTAACCAGCAAACTATACAGTAAACCAGTATCGAATTCCCATGTTTCTTTGGCTGTCCAGAGACATCTATCGGTTTCACTGTTTTAGAAAACGTAATTCTTAAAAACGGGAAGGTGATTAAACTAGAATGCTAATTACAAACCAAAACAAATTTATTCAATATTGTCCTCACCTACAAAGACGAGTCTTAGTAAGATCTTAGCATTAAAAAAATTTCGTCCATCTCGTGGCAGAAATAAGCCTAAACTTAAATACACAGTTTTAAACATATTACAGATTAACGGGTGATTACATACCTCGAACTCAAAACACCGATCTTTAATTTGCAAACTGATATTATACAGCCATACAGGTAAAAATTGTTGGAATCTACAATCTATGGGCACTTGGTTACATAAGATAAAGAAAGAAAATAGACTAAAAAGTTGACTTTGCTCGACTTCACCTCAATTTAAGCATGTCGAGAAGTGATATCTCCCTCCAAATAAACATACCTCGAACTCAAAACACCGATCTTTAATTTGCAAACTGATCTTGAACAGGTAACAAGTGTTGGAGGCTACAGGAAAAGGAAAAAGACTAAATCATCAATTTTGTTCGATTCCACCAATAAGCATATAGCGAAGTTGCATCAACCTCAAAAGTGGCCAGGAGGGTATATAGACCTTTTCATCCCCAAATGGTCTAGTGTAGTGTCTCCTCGCACATTTAATTGTTTCGTTGAATCTCGTGCATGATAAGACTATGTACATCTTAGTCCATCTCGAGTTGCATCGCTACACAGTGTTGTTCACAAAACTGTACAAGTCTACCAGCTCGCTATGTCTGATAAACATAGCGAATTATTCTACTTTCTTGTTCATTTACCTACTTTTATTTAACCCACTCTTCATTAGCCTGATAAAATCATTCCCAATCCCAAGCCTGCAAATTGTACAAACACGTCTCCCGTGTTATTTAAACATAACTCCTCTATATTATAATTAATCCAATTAATTCTTAAACTTGTACATTTCATACGTCAATGAGAGATCACTATTCATAAATAACAGTTAGTTGTAAATCAAATGATCTGCTATAAGTAGTGATATTGGTCATTTTAGTCTTAATATTAAAATCTAATTATACCTCATGAAATTGATTTTTTTTTTCTGAAATGCGATGAATTTATCTTCTATCCATGTAATCTTCCTGAATGCGGATGAAAATTTGAAAATATGGGAGGAAACAAATAATATTTGTATCAATAATGACTGAACATGCATTCAACAAATATCAATTGCGTCAAATATCAATAATGACTAAAATGTAACTTCGCAATATATTTGACTATATGTTATTAATAAATAAGGGTCGTAACGAACTTATTACAACTTAAAACAATAAGAACTTGAAATAAAAAAAACTCTTAGTCCTAAGAAAAATAAAAATAAAAAAGAGATAATTATTTTTTATTACACCAATTTATTGGTGGTTAATATTCTGAATACTTATCTTACAAGTTTAATAATTTGCATACTCACATATAACAGATTTATCAATCAACACTCCAATTAGCTTTTTAACCGATTTTTGATCATGTGAGATGTCGGTTTTATCCTTAAATTATAACTGAAAGTGATCACGTGACCAAACTTTTTTTTAAAAGTTAACATAAATCAACTAAAGTATATTGATTGATGGATCTCATAACTGAATATATAAATTGTTAATTTTGTAAGGTGATCAGTATACAAATTTTTAACCATCAATAAATTGGTGTAAAGAATGATTTTTATTTAAACAAAATTCAGACTTAGATCTGCCCTACCGATGCTTTGTAGATATATAAGCTTAATTAAGTAGTAAAACCACATCTATGGACAGCTTAAACATTATATATACATGTTTTTTGGTATTCTTATCTAAGAAATTAACAACAATATACTCGTCTATAAATTTAAGACAACATCAACAGTACTTATCATGAAATCATTTGGATTTTCCCTAAAAGTATAAAAGATGTTAACCTCAAATAAGAACTACCATTGAGAGAGCTAACTGATCATCACGTTAATTTTCATATCCACTATAAAAACAAATTTCCAAATTGCTAAAGGTTTTAGCAATAAATGACAAATAATTTCCATATTCGGAGTTATTGCTCATCAGATTTCGCACTGGGTCGCCCGATATAGTTGACCTCGCATGTCGCATGTATAAGAAAATGTCTTGACTAATTCTATAAATTTACTAAATCATGATTTTAGTTTTATATATTGGCATGGATGGGAAAGTTGCCTAAAAAGTTATTAGTATCGCGTTAACCCTATTGTTAATGTTCAAGTTAGGGGTTATAATAGCCTTAAGACACCGTATCGCACGAGTTAAGCAATTTTTATAATTCTCATGACCAATATATATAAAATTAAAGGTGTTGGCCCGTGCGGCTAAACCTTAGAGTAGGTGAATAAGCTTTTTAGCGTTTTTCGCCTAATTAAAATTAATGGCAACTAACAACTCAACTTATTGTAATTCTAAGCTTAAACGTTTAATAACGTTAATGAAATGCTAGAAGTCCTAAACGCAAGCAAGAAAATAAGCAATAATATAAGTTGCGGAAAGTAAAAGTTAAGGAAAGAAATTGACACCAAGATTTATAGAGGTTCGGCAAATCGGCCTACGTGCTCTCCTCGGTACTACCGAGTATTTCACAAAAAAAAACTTCTTCCGGATATTACAAATCCTATCGAGCAAATCAACCGATTAAGCTCCCCCTCACTCTATGAGTATCCCGAATGAAAAGACCTAGAACTTTTAAGCAACACTCGCTTACAAAACCTCTATCCGATCACTCGCTCACAAATGAGTTTATAAATCACTCTTTACAATTTTTGAGAATGAAACAACACTCACAATTTGATTGCTTCTAAATAAGCTAATTTGTGATGTTTGATGATTGTTGAACCATGGGGTTCAATAATTGATTTTGATTATAACTTTGATTATGTTTTTAATGATTTTACGATTTCTCTATTTCGATGATATAATGCTTGATTTTTCCAAAAAGAGAATTTGTAAATTGCAGAACACCAGAAAGATAGAGCTCGGAAAAACGAAGCCACAGGTTCAAGCGGAACCAAAATCGGAGCTAAAACGAAGGAGTTATGAGCATTCGAAGATTTACGGGACCAGGATTACAGTCGACCGATCGACTGGACAAAAACGGCCGATCGTTTTTGGTCCAATTTCTTCCAGTGAGTCCAGTATAAAAACGACCGATCGTTTTCAGAAAACGACCGATCGTTTTCTGTAAAACGACCGATCGACTGTAGAAAACGACCGATCGTTTTCTGCAGTTTTCGAAAACAGCTTTTCAGCTTATTCTGGAAAAGAGCTGTTATAACCCTAACGGTCATAACCCAGAAAAACAGACTTTGCTGTTATATAAACCACCCCAATCTCTCTCCTAAATCACCAAGCTTAACCATCATCATCCTTAAAACCTCTCTCAATTAAAAACCCTAATATCACCATTTTGGTGTATATATATTCGAGAAAGAGGAAAATCAAAGAGAAAGAGATTCAAGCTCGATCTTCATCAACAACTCACCAATTAGCTTTTTAAGAAGCAATTAGAATAGTGAGTGTAGTTACGTTTTGTAACAAAAATTGTATCGAGTATTTTATAAACTCAATTTTTGTGAGCGAGTGATCGGGTAGAGGCTTTGTAAGCAAGTAAAGCTTAAAAGCTCTAGGTCTTTTCATTCGGGTACTCATAGATTGAGGGGGAGTCGTTGACTCATTAGACGTGTACGCTTGCACTTGTATCAAGAGTTAGGAACCTCGGGTAGAGGGTGAGCCAATCGATTGATTGAGCTCAATAGGAATTGTAAAATTCGGGAAGATTATTTTTAGTGAAATACTCGGTAGTACCGAGGAGAGGACGTAGGCCGTTTGCCGAACCTCTATAAATCACGGTGTCATTTTCTTTCCCTTACTTTTACTTTCCGCAACTTATACTTTTGCTTATTATCTTGCTTGCGTTTAGTATTTATTTCATTCCATTAACTTT
The DNA here is from genome assembly GCA_963920805.1 of Primula vulgaris. Lineage (NCBI taxonomy): Eukaryota > Viridiplantae > Streptophyta > Magnoliopsida > Ericales > Primulaceae > Primula > Primula vulgaris. Next base: position 22,569,647 of record OY987219.1, read on the forward strand.
ATCAATACGCTTTGCTTGAAATCGGTCGTTTTCTACAGTCGATCGGTCATTTTACAGAAAACGATCGGTCGTTTTCTGAAAACGATCGGTCGTTTTTATACTGGATTCACTGGAAGAAATTGGACCAAAAACGATCGGTCGTTTTTGTCCAGTCGATCGGTCGACTGTAATCCTGGTCCCGTAAATCTTCGAATGCTCATAACTCCTTCGTTTTAGCTTCGATTTTGGTTCCACTTGAACCTGTGGCTTCGTTTTTCCGAGCTCTATCTTTCTGGCGTTGCAATTTACAAATTCTCTTTTTGGAAAAATCAAGCATTATATCATCGAAATAGAGAAATCGTAAAATCATTAAAAACATAATCAAAGTTATAATCAAAATCAATTATTGAACCCCATGGTTCAACAATCTCCCCCATTTTGATTATGACAAACTAATGATGATTTTACAAGAAAAATATCTTCTCTTCTCCTCCATTTTAACAAAACGCATTAATAACAAATATCATTTTTCTCCCCCTTTGGCATTATCAAAATGCAATAAAAAATATGGGGTTTATGTGGAGGGTTTTCAAAGAAAAACCAAAACATGAAAAATGTTATAAAGATGCATATTACCCAACTAATCACATATATGTAAATATTAAAGGTTAGAGTATACCGAATATGTGATGTTGGGTCCGCTCGCTAATGACATTTTCATTGAGCGTTTCCGAGTCCAAATAGGTGGTACCATTTGTTGGTATGCCTTCCACCTTTGTCGATTAATGGCACCTCATTCTTGACGGTGGAGTCGATCTTCTTGACTTCCACGGCTTTTGTCGGCGTTGCCAACCACTTGTTGATTTTCTCCTTTTGGATGGAGATACCTTTTGTCGGTTTTGCCAACCACTTGTCGATTTTCTCCTTTTGGATGGAGATACCTACAACACAAGATTTGTCTTTTTGTACCCAATTTCTTTTGGGTCCGACATTGTTAGTGGCTCGGGTCTTTACTACCCATTTCAAATCGCTTCTACTAACATGGAAACGATAAGGGCATCTAGAAGAAATATGCTCATTTCTACTACAATGCACACAATGCTTAGACTTTTTAGTATAACGATAGTTATACGTAGTTTTGGAAAGGTTTTTCGGAGCATCCGATTTGGTTTGAAAACCTACACCTTTCCTATCATTAAAAGATTTTTGAAAAATCTTGGAAGTGCTCCTTTTGGTAAAAACAACCTCTTGTTTAGGCGGAGTAGAAGTTTTAGAAATATTAGAGGCTTTGACGAAGCAGGTTTTGTTAGAAGTAGAACCAATGCAATCAGAACCTAAACCGCTCTTATCATTGACATCTTTTTGACAACTCAAAATGTTATCTAAAACGGTTTTTCCTTTAGAAAACTTTGAGATTGTTAAATTAAGTTTTTCAATGGAAATGACAAGATCGTTGTTTTTAGTTTTCAACGATTCATTCTCGGTTTCTAAAACCTTGACCTTGTCATTTAAGTTAAAAGCATGAGAACTTAAAACCTTGTTTTTGCTTTTAACTTTATCGAAAGCATCCTTTAACTCTTCAAAATTTTCTAATAAAACGGAATCTAAAGAAGATGGTTTTGAAAGAGTTTTAGTAAGTCTAGACATCTCATTTTTAAGAAAATTGATCTCGGTTTGTAAAGACTCGTTTTGAATAATGAGATCATTGTTTTTATCTTTCAAGTCTTCCTTTTCGTCATCTATATCACTTAAAGAGAATGACGATTTCGGAATAGACTCATTTTCAATTTTATCTCTTTTTAAGGATCTTATTTCTTCATTGAGAGAAGAATTTATCCTTTTAAGAGAGTCAACCTTTTCAACAAGCTTAGGAAATTTTTTAGAATAAAGATCGCACATATGAAGTAATTCATCATAAGAAAGATCATTTACCTCATCGGCTTCGCTTTCACTTTCGCTTGAAGAAGAGAGGTTTTGTTCATGGCTTTTTTCCATGGCCATATAGCACCCAAGGTGAGTGACTTCATCTTGGTCGGAGCTATCGCTAGAGCTTGAAGCGGATATCTTCTTCTTGCTTTTGCTCTTGCGATTCATGACGCAATCTCTCGCCATGTGTCCTTCCTTGCCACAAGTATAGCAAACAAAATCGTTAGAATAAATTGAATTATTTGACGATTTACCTTTATGTTTGCGGTGGTCTTTTAGCTTGAGTATTTCTTTGACGATTCGAATGATTTGCCTAGAATTTTCTTCGTCATTAGATAGCTCATTGCTCTCATCACAAGTTGTTCCTTTGAAAGCTATCTCCCTCCTTTTTGAGATTGGCTTGTGACTATTGAGGGTGATTTCGTGAGTGAGGAGTGAACCCGTCAACGCATCAAGGGAGTAGGTATTCATGTCATGCGCCTCTTGAATTGCGGTGACCTTTGGTTCCCATTCTTTCGGTAAACTCCGAATCACCTTTGAGACCATTTCCTTAGAAGACAAACACTTACCAAGAAATGTTAATCCATTAGTAATAGTTGTAAATCTAGCAAGCATATCGGAAATAGTTTCTCCCTCGCTCATCTTAAAGAGTTCGTAGTCATGAACTAAAAGTTGGAGTTTGCAATCCTTAACTTGGTTAGTTCCCTCGTGCATAACTACTAACTTATCCCACATACCCTTAGCGGTTTTACAAGCGGAAATTTTGTTGTACTCGTTAGGAGAAACGGCACAAACAATAGCATACATCGCTTTGGCGTTTGTAGAGTAGGCTTCTAGTTGAGCGTTATCTAGGTCCTCTACGGAGATTGGGTTCACGCTATTTTCGGATGTAGGTGCGGAATATCCTACTTTTATAGTCATCCAAAGTCTAACATTATAGCTTTGGAGAAACATGCTCATCCTATCCTTCCAATATGAAAAATTTAGTCCATCAAAATATGGAGGTGTATTGGGTGATGACGCTATGCCGGATGCGAAATTAAGTATACTAGCCATCGGGATCTTAACTCTAGAATCGTTAGATTCCTATATGCAAGAGCCTCGGCTCTGATACCAATTGTTGGCCCGTGTGCTAACCTTAGAAGGGGGGGGGGTGAATAAGGTTTTGGCGCTTTTCGCCTAATTAAAAATTCTAAACAACTAACACCCAAACTAATGCAATTTCAAGCTTAAGCGTATTGATAAAGTTAATGGAATGAAATAAATACTAAACGCAAGCAAGATAATAAGCAAAAGTATAAGTTGCGGAAAGTAAAAGTAAGGGAAAGAAAATGACACCGTGATTTATAGAGGTTCGGCAAACGGCCTACGTCCTCTCCTCGGTACTACCGAGTATTTCACTAAAAATAATCTTCCCGAATTTTACAATTCCTATTGAGCTCAATCAATCGATTGGCTCACCCTCTACCCGAGGTTCCTAACTCTTGATACAAGTGCAAGCGTACATGTCTAATGAGTCAACGACTCCCCCTCAATCTATGAGTACCCGAATGAAAAGACCTAGAGCTTTTAAGCTTCACTTGCTTACAAAGCCTCTACCCGATCACTCGCTCACAAAAATTGAGTTTATAAAATACTCGATACAATTTTTGTTACAAAACGTAACTACACTCACTATTCTAATTGCTTCTTAAAAAGCTAATTGGTGAGTTGTTGATGAAGATCGAGCTTGAATCTCTTTCTCTTTGATTTTCCTCTTTCTCGAATATATATACACCAAAATGGTGATATTAGGGTTTTTAATTGAGAGAGGTTTTAAGGATGATGATGGTTAAGCTTGGTGATTTAGGAGAGAGATTGGGGTGGTTTATATAACAGCAAAGTCTGTTTTTCTGGGTTATGACCGTTAGGGTTATAACAGCTCTTTTCCAGAATAAGCTGAAAAGCTGTTTTCGAAAACTGCAGAAAACGATCGGTCGTTTTCTGAAAACGATCGGTCGTTTTTATACTGGACTCACTGGAAGAAATTGGACCAAAAACGATCGGCCGTTTTTGTCCAGTCGATCGGTCGACTGTAATCCTGGTCCCGTAAATCTTCGAATGCTCATAACTCCTTCGTTTTAGCTCCGATTTTGGTTCCGCTTGAACCTGTGGCTTCGTTTTTCCGAGCTCTATCTTTCTGGTGTTCTGCAATTTACAAATTCTCTTTTTGGAAAAATCAAGCATTATATCATCGAAATAGAGAAATCGTAAAATCATTAAAAACATAATCAAAGTTATAATCAAAATCAATTATTGAACCCCATGGTTCAACAATGATGTTTGAGCTCGAATCTCTTTCTCTTCAATTTTCCCTCTTTTTCGAATTATTTCACCAAAATGGTGATTGTTAGTGTTTGTATAGATAGAGGTTGAAAGATGATGATGTGTTTGTTGATTGGTTGTGTTTGAAGAGGTATTTGGGGGTATTTGAAGAATAAAAGGCTTTGTTACCGTTGTATGAGGTGTTATGCTTTTATCCATTGGTTTTAAACCATTTCTCAGAATAAGCTGGAAAGCTGTTTTTGAAATCTGCAGAAAACGATCGGTCGTTTTCTGCAGTCGATCGATCGTTTTCAGGAAACGATCGGTCGTTTTCTGAAAAACGATCGGTCGTTTTTCAGACGCCCTCACTGGAAGAATTTGGACCAAAAACGATCGGTCGTTTTTGTCCAGATGATCGGTCGTTTTTCTCTGGCAGTTTCTCGGTTTTCTCGTTATTCTTCGACTGCTTATAGCTTCTTCGTTTTAGCTCCGATTTTGGTTCCGCTTGAACCTTTGGCTTCGTTATCGAATGCTCTATCATTTTAAAGTCCTGAAATATACATTTTCTCTTTTTGGAAAAGACAAAGCATTATATCATCGAAATAGAGAAATCGTAAAATCATTAAAAACATAATCAAAGTTATAATCAAAATCAATTATTGAACTCTAAGTTCAACAATCTCCCCCATTTTGATTATGACAAACTAATGATGATTTTACAAGTATAAATATATCTCCTCCATTATAATAAAACACATTTTCTCTAAATATCATTTTTCTCCCCCTTTGGCATTATCAAAATGCGATGAAAAAAAATTTGGGGGTTATGTGGAGGGTTTTCAAAGAAAAACCAAAACATGAAAAATGTTATTATGATGCATATGCCCCAACTAATCACATATATGTAAATATTAAGGATTAGAGTATACCGAATATGTGATGTGAGGTCGAGTCCGCTCTCTAATGGCATTTGCATTGAGCGTTTCCAAGTCCAAATAAGTGGTACCATTTGTTGGTATGCCTTCCACCTTTGTCGATCAATGGTACGTCATTTTTGATGGTGGAGTCGAATTTCTTGACTTCCATGAATTTCACCGGTGTTGTCAACCAATTGTTGATTTTCTCCTTTTGAACGGAGATACCTACAACACAAGTTTTTCCCTTTGGTCCCCAATTTCTTTTGGGTCCGACATTGTTAGTTACATGGGTCTTTACTACCCATTTCAAATCGCTTCTACTAACATGAAAACGATAAGGGCATCTAGAAGAAATATGCTCATTTCTACTACAATGTATACATTGCCTAGACTTTTTCGCATAACGAGAATTATACGAAGTTTTGGAAAGGTTTTTCGGAGTATCCAATTTGGTTTGAAAACCTAAACCTTTCTATCATTAAAAGATTTTTGAAAAATCTTGGAAGAACTCCCTTTAGTAAAAACAACTTCTTGTTTAGGCGGGGTAGGAGTTTTAAAAATGTTAGAGGTTTTGACGAAGTGGGTTTTGTTTGAATTAGAACTAATGCAATCATAACCTAAACCACTTTTGTCTTTGAAATCCTTTTGACAACTCAAGATGTTATCTAAAACGGTTTTACCTTTAGAAAACTTTGAAATTGTTAAATCAAGTTTTTCAATGGAAACGACAAGCTCGTTGTTTTTATTTTTCAAAGTTTCATTCTCGGTTTCTAAAAGATTGACCTTGTCATTTAAGTTAAAAGCATGAGAACTCAAAACCTTGTTTTTGCTTTTAACTTTATCGAAAGCATCATTTAACTCTTCAAAATTTTCTAATAAGTCGCAATCTAAAGAAGATGGTTTTGAAAGAGTTTTAGTAAGTCTAGAGACTTTATTTTTAAGAAAATTGATCTCGGTTTGTAAAGACTCGTTTTGAATAATGAGATCATTGTTTTTATCTTTCAAGTCTTCCTTTTCGTCATCTACATCATGTAAAAAAAATGACGATTTCGAAATAGACTCATTTTCAATTTCATATCTTTTCAAGGATCTTATTTCTTCATTGAGGGAAGAATGTATCCTTTTAAGAGATTTAACCTTCTCTACAAGCTTATGAAGTTTTTCGGAATAGATTCCACACATGAATTAATTCATCATGGGATAAATCTTTTACCTCATCGTTGTCACTTTCGTTTGAGGATGAGAGGTTTTGTTCATGGTTGTCTTCCATGGCCATATAGCAACCAAGATGAGCGACTTCATCTTGGTTGGAGCTATCGCTAGAGCTTGAAGCGGATATTTTCTTCTTGCCTTTGCTCTTGCGATTCTTGACGCAATCTCTCGCCATGTGTCCTTCCTTGCCACAAGCATAGCAAACAAAATCGTTAGAAATAATTGAAGTATTTGAGGATTTACCTTTATGTTTGCGTTTGCCTTTAAGCTTTAGAATTTCCTTGACGATTCGAATGATTTGTGTTGAATTTTTCTCGTCATCGGATAGCTCATCGCTTTCGTCACAAGTTGTTCCTTTGAAAGCTATCTCCTTCTTTTTCGAGATTGGCTTGTGACTATTGAGGGTGATCTCGTGAGTAATGAGTGAACCCGTCAATGCATCAAGAGTGTATGTGTTCATGTCGTGCGCCTCTTGAATTGCGGTGACCTTTGGTTCCCATTCTTTCGGTAAGCTCCAAATCACCTTTGAAACTATTTCCTTACAAGACAAACACTTATCAAGAAATGTTAATCTATTAGTAATAGTTGTAAATCTAGCAAGCATATCGGAAATAGTTTATCCCTCGCTCATTTTAAAAGCTCGTAGTCATGAACTAAAAGTTGGAGTTTGCAATCCTTAACTTGGTTAGTTCCCTCGTGCATAACTACTAACTTATCCCACATACCCTTAGCCGTTTTACAAGCGGAAATTTTGTTGTACTCGTTAGGGGAAACGGCACAAACAATAGCGTACATCGCTTTAGCGTTAGTAAAGTAGGCTTCTAGTTGAGCGTTATCTAAGTCCTCTACGGGGATTGGGTTCTCGCTATTTTCGGATGTAGGTGCGGAATATCCTACTTTTATGGTCATCCAAAGTTTAACATTATAACTTTGTAAAAACATGCTCATCCTATCCTTGCAATATGAAAAATTTATTCCATCAAAAAATGGTGGAGTATTATGCGATGAAGCAATACCGGAAGTGAAATTAAGTACATTAGCCATCGGGATCTTAACTCTTAAATCGTTAGCTTCCTATATGCAAGTGCCTCGGCTCTGATACCAATTGTTGGCCCGTGCGGCTAAACCTTAGAGGGGGGATGAATAAGGTCGCCTAATTAAACTTAATGGCAACTAACAACTCAACTTATTGTAATTCTAAGCTTAAGCGTTTAATAACGTTAATGAAATGCTAGAATTCCTAAACGCAAGCAAGAAAATAAGCAATAATATAAGTTGCGGAAAGTAAAAGTTAAGGGAAGAAATTGACACCAAGATTTATACAGGTTCGGCAAATCGGCCTACATCCTCTCCTCGGTACTACCGAGTATTTCATAAAAAAAACTTCTTCCGGATATTACAAATCCTATCGAGCAAATCAACCGATTAAGCTCCCCCTCACTCTATGAGTATCCCGAATGAAAAGAGGTAGAGCTTTTAAGCAACACTCGCTTACAAAGCCTCTACCCGATCACTCGCTCACAAATGAGTTTATAAATCACTCTTTACAATTTTTGAGAATGAAACAACACTCACAATTTGATTGCTTCTAAATAAGCTAATTTGTGATGTTTGATGATGTTTGAGCTCGAATCTCTTTCTCTTCAATTTTCCCTCTTTTTCGAATTATTTCACCAAAATGGTGATTGTTAGGGTTTGTATAGATAGAGGTTGAAGGATGATGATGTGTTTGTTGATTGGTTGTGTTTGAAGAGGTATTTGGGGGTATTTGAAGAATAAAAGGCTTTGTTACCGTTGTATGAGGTGGTATGCTTTTATCCATTGGTTTTAAACCATTTCTCAGAATAAGCTGAAAAGCTGTTTTTGAAATCTGCAGAAAACGATCGGTCGTTTTCTGCAGTCGATCGATCGTTTTCAGGAAACGATCGGTCGTTTTCTGAAAAACGATCGGTTGTTTTTCAGACGCCCTCAATGGAAGAATTTGGACCAAAAACGATCGGTCGTTTTTGTCCAGACGATCGGTCGTTTTTCTCTGGCAGTTTCTCGGTTTTCTCGTTATTCTTCGACTGCTTGTAGCTTCTTCGTTTTAGCTCCGATTTTGGTTCCGCTTGAACCTTTGGCTTCGTTATCGAATGCTCTATCATTTTAAAGTCCTGAAATATACATTTTCTCTTTTTGGAAAAGACAAAGCATTATATCATCGAAATAGAGAAATCGTAAAATCATTAAAAACATAATTAAAGTTATAATCAAAATCAATTATTGAACTCTAAGTTCAACAATCTCCCCCATAGGGGATGAATTACAATTGAATGATTGTATCTTTAGTTATAATTATAAAGATTAGTGACAGGCTTTTACGCAACAACTTTCCGATAAAATATTTCTTAAAAGTTCTGGGGGTTTTTAATATTGAGGGGGTGTTGTTGTTCCGTTTAGTCTACTCCTAGTTCTTCTCATGTTGGTTGGTACTTTGCAAGGTTTTGTGGCAGATAATCAGTAAGTCGAGGGAAGGAATAAGCGGTGACATACGGGTTTGTATACATGTTACTCAGTACTGTACTTTTTTTTTTACTCGATACTTTTCTCGGTTTATATATAGTAAACTAAGTAAAGTATGGTTATGGATTAAGAAACTTGACAATTGCATTTGGTGATGAGATTGCATTTCTTGCTCAAATATTCATGTGCATGATACACATCATATATGTATATACAGCGGAGCCTTGGGTCTAGGGCAAAAAGTTTTTTTTAAGGAAAAAAGAAAAAGAAAAATAAGGCAAGGAGACTTGAACCCACGACCAATTATTATACGCACAAATGTGTTACCATCCCCTCTCATCTCAGTGTTAATTAAGTATTAGTGCATGAAAACAAAATTATTTAATAATTGGTCAACTTATAAAATTTAATTAAGTATTGGTCCATTATTTGTAATGGAAAAACAATCAATAAAAAACAAAACGAAAATTCCAAAAAAAAACTGAAAAAAATGATAAAAAAACCAAGAAAAATCCAAAAAAGCATCATCACAAAAAAATGAAAAATATTTCAAAAAAATAAGGAACATGAAAAAACCCAAAATTGGTAAAAAAAAAATTAAAAAAAACCCTTAAAAAATCCAAAATCACAAAACAATGAAAAAAACGTTCAAAAAAGTCGGGAGTCCAAAAAAACCCCGAAAAATGGTAAAAAATTAAAAAAACAAACCAAGAAAAATCCAAAATCACAAAAAAATGAAAAAAAGTCGGAAAAAGCCGGGAAGTCCAAAAAATATTAAAAACTTTAAAATAACTTGTAATTGTTTTGAAATGACTCAGACTATTTTTAAAATTATTCGAGCTGTTTTTTAAAATAACTTGAACTGTTTTTTAACTTACCTAAAATGACTCATACTCTTTTTCAAATAATTTAAATATGACCCAGATTGTTTTTAAAACGACTCGGACTGTTTTTAAAATTACTTAAAATGACTCAGACTGTTCTTAAAATGATTTAAAATGGATCAGACTGTTTTTAAAATGACTCAAAATAACTTAGACTGCTTTTAAAATTACTCACATTATTTCTAAATTACTCAGAATGTTTTTAAAATAACTGAAAATGACTCGGCCTATTTTTAAAATGACTGCAAATGACTCAGACTGTTTTTAAAACAATTTAAAACGACTCAGACTGTTTTTAAAATGATTTAAAACAACTCAGTTTGTTTTTAAAATTACTCATATTGTTTTTAAAATAATATAAAATGACTCAAACTGTATTAAAAATGACTCAGACAGTTTTTAAAATGACTTAAAACGACTTCGACAGTTTTTAAAATGACTTAAAACGACTCAGATTGTTTTTAAAATAACTTAAAACGACTCAGACCGTTAAAATTACTCAGATTGCTTTTAAAATGACTTAAAACGACTCAGGTTATTTTTAAAATGACTCAGACTATTTTTAAAACTACTCCGACTATTTTTAAACTGGCTTAAAATGACTCAGACTGTTTTTCAAATTACTTAAAACGACTCAAACTGTTTTTAATTAGTTAAAATGACTCAGACTGTTTTTAAATGACTTGAAACGACTCAGGTTGTTTTTCAAATGACTTAAAACGAGTCAAACTGTTTTTAAAATTACTTAAAACGACTCGTACTATTTTTAAATTGATTTGAAACGACTCAAAATATTTTTAAAATGACTTGAAAAGACTCAGACTATTTTTAAAATGACTTAAAACGAGTCAGACTGTTTTTAAAATTACTTAAAACGACTCGTACTATTTTTAAAATGACTTAAAATGACTCAGACTGTTTTTAAAATGAATTAAGATGAGTCAGACTGTTTTTTTTTTGCGTTTTTAGATTTTTGTTGATTTTATATTTTTTGTGATTTTTAAAATTTTATTTGTGTTTTTTCGTGGTTTTGCCCTTTTAAAGGTTTTTTAAATTTTTTCAGAATATTTTTATTTTTTCATTTTTCCATTTTTATTTTCTGGAAATTTTCCATTTTTTCTTGTTTTTTTTACATTTTTATTGGTTTGTTAGGGAAAATAAACCAATACTTAATTAGTTTCAGTTTCATGAACTAATACTTAATTAAGTTGTAGATAAGGTAGCTTGCCGAAAGAGAATTTTTTTTAGTTAATCACATCTAATTTAACATTTTAATTATATTATTTTCATTATGCAGAAGACAACTAAATGAGAAGGAGTGCAGTATTATCAGTTATGCCTACTGTAACCAGTATTGTTGGAACCGTAATTAAGTTGGGAATTTGAGAAGCACGTTTAATTCCGAACTACCGAATGATAACTGTCTTGGTCTCAGTTTTTTTTTTTTTTTTTTTTGAAACACTCAAAACTGGCTGTTTCTAGCTTCCGTATGTTCTTTTTTTATAAATTTACGTTGGAAGTCGAGAGATCATAGCTCTAGCGACTTTTAGAACATCTGTATTCCGTCTGTACTCGTTCTAAATATGATATTTTGAGTGCTATTTACCGTTCTGATAAACTGGCTGCCTACTTCTTGGTCCATAAGATATCCCATACTACATAGTACATACCTATTCTTCAAACCCTCTCCCGCAAGTACTGCAACTCCGTCTTACTCCTCTTTTTGATCCCAAACCGCTGTTAAGGACCTCCTCAATCAAATCATAAAACATAAAGATTCAGACCCATCTCCAACTATAAACTCAATTACTATTACCAAGACAGATAATCTAAATAGATGTAGATCCGCAAACGATAAAGGTCTTAATTTGTTTATACTAATAACAATTGAATATGTGCATGTATGTGTAGTAGATATTTGGAGCATGTGTTTATAGGGAAGTTTCTGTTAGATTGAGAAAAAGAGGCAATAGTCGTTGGATCATATACATACATACAGAAAATGTAAAAGGCTTGTAATTTGAATGAAGAGAAAGAACAATGTAAAAGGCTTGTAATCTGAATAAAGAGTAAGAACAATTTGTTTTACAGTTGTGGAGGAGAAAAGTGAATTTCAAATTACAACTAGGGGCTACGGTAGTTGCAGCGGGTGTAGTGTTTTCGCTTTTTGGTAAGACCTAATCAGTGTTCCTAGAACTAATAAGCATACACTTTTCGCATTCCTAATTTCAGCCTCGTGTAGTGTCAAGCAGTAACAGTGACACAAGGTGTTGATGACGTGGTGGTTCCCTCCACAAAGACGGACCCATCTTCGTTGGAAAAATCACCGCTTCCCTTGTATACGTCACCACCTTCTCGATTCCCGACTTTGTTACCAAACTCAGACCTACCATTAGAACTGTTTCGATGATAACGACCTCTGCCACTACCATAATATTGTCTACCTCTAGTCCCCTCGTTTCTGAACCCACCATGTCCCCCTCTTCCAAATGAATTCCGATCCTTGTTAATACCTGTAAAAGTAAAAGTGTGCGTAGTTAAAAATATTAAACTAGTGAAGTACAGCAGTATCGACAACTCTTTGGATCAAAATTCTATGTTTGCCCCATAATTTCAATTGCTACATTGATGGTCAACAAACTTTAGGCAGAACTTTTATTTGGTCTCCTTCGTTTTAACTAAAGCACTACTGGTCCCACATAAGTTAATCTAGTTACCAATACCCATAATTAAATAGGTTAGACAAGTGGTCTCCATCTATGACACTACTAGTTCCCACAAGAGAGGACTACCAGAGTAATTTATTGAAATAATGTGTGTAAATAAGTTGTAACTACCAGTCTGACTTATTTAAATTACGACGGCCGATAGTGTTGCAACTGAACTAAGGGAACACTGAGAATAACTGAAAGTTGCCATCAACAATAAGCCAAACACACGTCTTACACACCATCACCATTTTACAATGAAATATACTAATTTGTAGTTTTTCCAATACTAGAGTCCAGCCCAGAAAATTGGAAGAAACAATATGGCTGACATGAGGGGCTAATGAAAGATCTTAACTTAAACAAAAGTTGAAAACCCTGATTAAAACTCACCATATTACAAAAAAAAAAACGTTTTACGTGAGCGGAATAAATATAATATCAACAGAACCTAAACAAAACTTTTTTTCTTGGAGGTTACTTAAACAAAAGTTGAAAACCCTCATTAAAACTCACCATATTACAAAAAAAAAACGTTTTACTTGGGCGAAATAAATATAATATCAACAGAACCTATAAACTTGATGAGTAATAATGTCAAATAAAACTTGCCTTGAGAAACGGTTGATTTTTCCCCCTCAATGCGCACTTGACGCCCACCAATTGTGATTGGCGAAGCCTGCAGAAAAGCCAAAATTTGTCTATAACAAAGGATATTTAATCATGCAAAATAGCAAGTAAAACTCAGAAAGTGCATCTGTCAGATGATCCGTATCAGTGAAAATTCCATATTAAATAAATTAGAAAAAAAGTGCTTCCAGAAGTATCTTTTTAGTTGTTGAAACTTGAAAGTACCCAGGATTAGTTAATCTAATATATATAAAGAAATGCCGACCAAGAAATGTACTCCAGAAATTGTATCAAAACATAATATGCCATGTTATCTAGTAAAGAGAGTTCATACTTATAGTTATCAAGCCTTTTATGAATTACCATCAGATGAAGAACTTTGAGTTTATTTGTGCAAATCCACACGAGAAAAGGTTACAAAGGGAGATGGCGAAATTATTTTATTGCTGTGGATTAAGCGTGTATTCTCTTAAATTTCGTTATTTTTCCCCTTCTTAATGCCACTAATTATAAATTACCCTACCATTAAGAAAAACATTTAATAGACTTTGTGTGCTTAACCTGGAAATAGAAGTACGGTTCTCTCAAGTCTCAGTCAGGGACAATTTAGTCAATTGGGCCCAAATCAATGATTAATTACAGTTACAAATATCCATGTTCCATCAACATAACACATTGATAGCTATCTAGTCTTATAAAAGTGATGTATACATGCACCACCTCTAACAACTAACAACACACAAAAAACGGAAGAATTCAAGAAAATATAGAAGGCATATGCATATAAATAAATATGGGAAATAAGGCATATGAATATAACAATCCTTATCCACAAACAAACAGAATCAAATTAAAAGGAGGCAACAAACTAAACAACTTCCTAACTGTATGTTCTGGACTCGTAAAAATGTAGGATAATAAGCAACCACAGACCTCATTCACCAACAAAGCCGCTTAAAAAACTATATAGGAGTATTGTTCCGTTCAGACACTCTGTATAGAGAAGACTCGAACAAGAAGCAAAACAAAAGCAACAAGATCAAGTGGGAGAAGGAAGACACAAGTGATGAACAACAAATATGTAGGGTCCCTAGACACCCAAGTACATGTAGCAGCGAGAAATGTATCGAAGCAATAGAACGTAGATTTTGGAAAACAACTGTCCAGGAAAACCAGAAATTACACTCAGATACAAGATTCCACATATTTATGTTCAAAAAAAGAATTGGTTACGCATTTAGCAGAGAAACAAATGCAGTCAGGCATAAATATAATAAATTACAGAAATATAAACCAAAATAATGATTAGCAAAGAATGTCTGCAAACCACGAAAAACAACACATAAATAAGTCGAATTTCAACAACTGGGAGTAGAATACGATTTTAGTACCTTCCAAAGAGAAAGACAGACATATATTTGGAGAAAAAACGATTGAATACGAAAGTACCTCAATTGCTTGTTGAACAGCACTTGACACCTCAAACTCTACAAACCCAAAACAAAATCCCTGCTTAATCCATAAAGAAAAAGTTAAACAATGAAGAAGCAATATAAACTAATGGAAATATTAGACTTGTAACAGTAATACACAAGATGCATACTCTGTTGTTTTTTACTTGAATACCACCACTTTTTACAGTTCCAAACCTCTTGAATTCCTCTTCAAGTTGAGCAATCGTGACATTTACAGGAAGTCCTTTAACGAAAATTGAGAAACCGTCGGCTGCCAAAAAAATGGGGGAGAGGGAGATGTCAGACTAAATGATGAAAATAATTTCCAGCATGAACTGAACAACATTCTGACTGAGCATACCTTCACTCTCTGGAATTTTTGCATTTTCCATGGAATCTGAACCAGTAACTTGTGTCTCAGTCGGTGATATTGAAACTGGGACAAGATTGACTTGTTCTTGAGTCTTCATAACAGGCTTTCGGAGAACCGGTGCAGGAGAAGAAAATGGCTTGACATTTCCCTTCATCATCGTTACCTTAACAGAATTAAACAAATTTGAAGTTATTCTATGTTCAATGCACATCGAGACAAGAACTGAAGGGCAAAAACCAATCTTACACCCATTCCGTCTTGAGTTAATTTCAAGTTTAGTCCATTAACTATGTTCTAACTTGTACTTTTGGCCATAGACATTCGTAGTTCGCAGTTTTCGTCCTAAAATTTAACAAAATACAAACTGTGCCTTTTGTCCCTAAATCTAAAACGGCGGGAATCAAGTTTAAATAGGATTTAGATACGAAGTTTAAAGAGAAAACAGGATTAAGTAGAAAGAATCTTTTTAAAATGCATATTAAATGCATGTGCTTAACGGGAAAACTAACGACGTCAGGTTAAGGGATTTAAAAACGCACAATTCCTAAAGAGTGGATACTACATTTTCTTAATACAAAAATATAAGGACAAAACTAGGACGAAGATTGTACTTTTGGGGACTGAAGATGAAATTAATCATTAAGGTTTTATAAGGAAGAAAATACAGTGATTCTATACTAAAACTATGGCCCCTTACAATAGAAGCATAAGTTTTTTTTGGCACATCCACAATTTCAGAGGAAGATATAGCAACCAGATTGGTATCATTGGGTATTTCATTAACAATTTCAGGCACCGATAAAACCTCCTCTTAAGATTCTAAAGCTTGTTCCACATCAAAAGGTTTGTTTTTTTCTTCCCACAAAACCTCCTTTATCTCCGTAGTTTCTTTAGAATCAGAAGTCTCCTGCCCAGGCGAATGATCTGGAAAAAAAGATAATAATAATTAGTAAATAGGTAAAATACAGATAATTCCAACATACTATGTTTGTTTTGCAAATTACAACAATAAATTTCGGTTGATAGCAATATACCCATGTACTAATTTCTGCTAACAATCCCCACAATCAATTTTAAATTGGTATAAAATAAAACACATGATCTATTGTGGAACAATGTTTTTTAATACATGTATTGGTTAATATCTTTGCATTTTCAGACTGGTGTTAAAGAAAAAGTTCTACAGATAAATTCAACAAAATTAAGATTTATTTACACAGAATGTTGTACTTTATTTACAATAAAATGGTGTCAAGCCGGCATTCCATTGCTTACGCATAGAACTCCAAAAAAAAAAAATCAGAACATGAATTATCCAAAACAGACCACGAAATGCAAAGTCATTAGATTTCGAAGTTGGATATGGGGGTACGTTGTAAAATTCATATAATGCATGGGGAGTGTGCACAATAAAGAGCATGGAGTGGGAAATGAAAAATCTCACCGTGTTCTGGTGTGGGAGGACACAAAACATCCTCAACAGGACTAGAAATTATGTCGTCATTTGTATCACCCACAAAACGGAAAATATCGTTCAGAACAAAGTAGCCTTTTTCTTGTGGCGCAAGGAAGAAAGACTGAGTGAAATATCGGTCGGTATTGTCGTTTCTACATTTCATATTCCCGGTTACTACCATGTGGACTCCTTCGTGAAAGGATGCTTGTGCGTCGACTGATTTAATTTCTAATGTGAAGTTACCAGAATTAAATGACACCATCTTTTCCTTTATTGCCTGTATGTTGAGTACCAACAAACATGGAAAGACAAGTAAACTAAGTATTTACTGCGTAATGCACTTATAAATGATGGAATAGATGGATAAAGAAATTTTGATAGCTTAAAAACAGATGTGCTCCCTGTAGCAGGGAAGAGAATACGCTATTAGTAATAACTACATAGAGCACCAGTTCAATACTGAATAACTACATGTTGCATAAATTATATTAAAAAAAAAACTACATGTTGCATAATGTGAAAGAAGCCCATTCAACGTAATATGTCTTGTCAAGGTTCCAATACTGAGTACATCCACTGTGACAAATGTCTTGAAACCGGTTCTTACATAGGGATGAAAAAATTGAAAAACAAGTCATTTTCTTCAATCTAACTATTGATAATTTATAAGGGTAAAGTACAGTTTACGTATAATCACATTTCAAATTAGTACACCAACCTACAAAATATAGCAATAAGTACACCAGCCTAATAATTTTTTTGCTTTCGTACACAATTTATAAGTAAAAAAAATGGGGAACTAAAGCGGAAAATGTGATAGAATAGTGAACATATTAGAAAATACAAAATATGTGACAGAAGTGTTTGAGAAACTTGTTTCTACAACTAATTAGTACCCCAACCTATGATTATTTCGATCAAGTACACCAAGTGTAATAAAACGTCTAGAAATCTAATATTCTCCTATTAATTGCTAACTTTGTAGATTATTCTTATACAAACCGGATCTAATTATACTTTAGTGAATACAACTGTAGGTAACCCTAGTTATAAATCACTGATAAGAAACCCATAAATTAAAACAGCGAAAAATTCAGTCTACAATCCAAAAGATATTTAAACTTATATTTATACAAATAAAAGCTAACCTGCATTGTTGTTGTAAGGCTCGTAGGGCCATTAGTTTCAGGGCGAGTGAGCGTACTCGTGTCATGGTAAAAGTGATAAAGATGCTCCGGCGATTGGTTAAGTGTAGCGTAGTACTGTTGAACAAAGGAATCACCAACCTATAACCGCAGATATGGGGAGAACTTAATCACAAAACTACCTTAAATTCACCATGGTAAACCACAACCAGACAAACTAAAATATTTTTTCTGATATAAAAATACCTAACACCATCAACTTAAGCTGTCACCAGAAAATGAAGCAGATTCAAATCTTCAATCAGACAATCACCACTCTACCTCGAAATTACAATTACAGGCCACAATGAAAGGATAACAAAATATTTTACACGCACAACTTGAGCATAAACCTTAAACCCCTTACATAGACATTTTGGCGACAGATACATACCCCGATAAATTAACCTTAATATAGTAGGAGTTAAATCTTAACTCTACAGTCCATAAAATATAACCACTACACTGGTTTAATTGAGGTTTTAGAAAAAAATAGATTCGCCCCTTTTTATATATTTTCTTTAATTTTTAAGTTCAGAAACAGAAAACCCCTCAATCTAGACAGCAATATATAGTGCGGAAATAATAGCAATCGAACTTAAAATCTGTAAACAAGCAATCCTTCAGTTAGTACAAAAAAAAACTTTAAATGGATCCTTTCCCCAAAAGGAAGCGCTACTAGCTCGAATAATAGCAGCACACAAAAACACCTTAGCTTCACACTTGTCCGTTATCCCCAAACGGTTTCACAATTTCCGACTTGATTTAAGTTATTAATCATTATCATCTTACTATTGAGGATCTAATTTCGAGGTAAGAATTAATCACTTTGATGGTTTTGTTATGCACGTTATTTTTTTCTCAACTTTCATCCTTGTATTAGCCAAATAATGAAAAAAAATAAACCAAACCGCATTAGAATCAACCATTGAGTTTAAAAGCTGCAACCAAACAAGCGTAACTCAATCCACCCTTAAACAGCATCAACAAACAAATCCAATTATATTGATTTATAAATACAATTTGTGCTAAAAAAGTATAGACTGTGGAGGTTAAAACTTGCAATCGAACGAGCTTAACTTTATCCACACTTACACAACACAAACAAATTAAATCCAAATATTTCGATGCATAAATATGATTTGCGCTGTTAAACAAGGTTAAAAACTGCAGTTGCAGTGTTTTTTTCTCATGCATCCTTAGATTCGCGAAAAAATATGTATATGAAAAAAAAAAACTGTAAACCTCAATTAATTAATTAAGGTTAACTCAATCCATCGTTTCACAGCATAAAGAAAACAATTATATTGATTTATACATACAAACTGTGCTGAAAAACTAACAACTACAGTTACAATTTTTATCTCATCTCTCGTCCTTCTATAAGCCAAGAAAAGAACGAAACACAACTAAAATCAATTATAAAGCTTAAAAGCTGCATACAAACAAGCTTAACTCAATCAACCCTTACACGGTACAAACAAAATACATCGAAATAAATTGATGAATATATATAATTAGTGCTAAAAAGATAAAAACTGCAGTTAGACAAGATTATTAAAAAATAGTATATAAAAGACAAAAAAAAAATTCAATTGTGGGGCTTAAAAACAGAAAACAAACAACAAAATAAACCGAATTATATTAATGAATACATACAATTAGTGCTAAAAATAATATAAAAACAGCAGTTAAACAAGGTTATAACAAAATAAAAAGGACAAAAAATATCAACTGTGGGGGTTAAAAACAGCAAACAAACAACAAAATAAACCGAAATATATTGATGATTACATACAATTATTGCTAAAAAAATAAAAACAGCACTTCGACAAGATTATTATTTAAAAAAAAAACTAAAGTCATTTGTAGAGCTTAGAACAGCAAACAAACAACAAAATAAACCGAAATAAATTAATGAATGCATACAAAAATATAAAATCAGCAGTTAGACAAGATTATTAAAAAAAACTAAAAATAATCTGTGGAGCTTAGAAACAGCAAACAAATAACAATAAATCGAAATACATTGATAATTACATAAAATTAGTGCTAAAAAAATATTAAACTGCAGTTAGACACGATTATTAAAATAAAATAAAAAAGATACTAAAATCATCCGTGGAGCTTAGAAACAGCAAACAAACAACAAAAATAAACCGAAATAAATTGATGAATACATACAATTATTGCTAAAAAAAAATAAAAACAGCACTTAGAGTACAAGATTATTATAAAAAACCAAAAAAAAAACTAAAATAATATGTGGAGCTTAGAAACAGCAAACAAGCAAGCTTAAAACACAATGCACCTAAACACATCAAAAAAAAATAAACATTTAAAATTTTAATAATAAATACGTACGAGTTTTGGTGAGAGTGGTAATTGTACGTCATCTTCCGCCATTATTGATCGCAGAAAATAAATCCCTACAAATTATCAGTTAAGTTGAGATTTTAATATATAAATTGGATTATAAAATTATAGTACAGAGATATAAATAATATATATAAAAAAAAAGGAAGGTATTTATAACTTATAAGGTTTACCTGAGCTTAATATTCTCTCACTTAATCTTATTTCTACTCCGATTTGGCTAAGGGGATTGTTTTTAATTAGGATTTGTAATATTTGTTTTATATGTTTTATATGAATTTATTTGATACTCTAGTCTTATATATATACTACGTGACTGAGTAGAAACCTGAGATGAAAACAAATACTACTCCTTAGTAGTACACTTGGGTTTTAAATTTATTAAATGTAGAATTTAAGATATTACTCCCCTTTATTTATCAATTGTGATTATCGAGTCCTTATAATCTCGAAAAACTACTGTAATTCAAAGATTATAGTACTAATTTTTTAAGTGTTTATATTGTTTTTTTAGCTAGACTTCTATTTTTGGAAATATTTTAGTTTATGAGTTAATAATCATTATCCAAAATTGCTATAAAGATGAAAACAAATACTAGCACAGTGGGTGTAAATTAAAATTTAATATATTACTCCCTTTCTTTATGAGTTGTGATTTTAACTGATTATCATACTAGGTTAGGTTACTCCCTTTATTTACGAGTTGTGATTATCAGGTCCTTTATTTAGATACTTGCAACTTGCAAGTCTTGTGTCAGTTACTAGGTTGCAAAATAAGTGTCCATTTCACTATTTTAGCTAATCTTGACTTTATTTTTTGAAATACCATGTATAGTTTATGAGTTAATCATAACAAATTTCCTATTACTGCCTCCCAATTTAAGTCAAAATTGGTTTTTGTTCTAAAACTTTACATTTTCATGCTTTTCGGAGAATTTGAAGTAAAATTGTTTCAAATTATTAGATAACACGTTTTTCAAAGCAATGCGTGTTATTAGGAAATACGGGAGTTTAATTATCTACTACAATAAATTAATAAGTCGGATTATGGTGCACTGCATATGATGAGCGTATTGTAGTAAAAACACATTTTAGGTTTAGGCGTGACGATCATAAAAGAGTTATAAATTTGTGAAAACTATTTTTTTTTTATGACGTGACGGTTGATATCATAGTCAACATTGTTACTCCCCAAAACATGAAACTATATTTTGTTAGGTTTTGTTATTTTGTGAAGTAAGCTGTGTCAATATTTGGTTATTTGTATAATGCGAATTTCTCAGGTATATTATATAGAAAATCCTGAATTTAAATTTTATTTTTTTATAAAAGGAATTTCTGAATAAAGTCAAAAGAAGACTTAAATGGACGAGCTTAGGTCGGTCCTGGCAATTTAAAGCTTGAAATGCCAAAACTATTAAGCATGGAAGAATTAGAAACTGAGTTGATAGGATCATAGGAATTGGTAATCTAGTTTTTACGTGTCTAGTTAATTAGTTTCAATAAGTTCCATTTCTACATCTTACGTTTAGGTGCCAGGACCACTGAAATTTTACTATTGTTGAAAAAATTACTAAAATTTGATCGAGTTGGCCACCATCTAATACCTTCATGTGTTTATGATATAATTCGAATACGTTCAAGGTAGCCAGCATTTATTATATCAGATTGCAGAAGAAGAAAAAACAGTCAAAAAGAGCTGTTCAGCTGGCCAAGGGCTAAAAAATACTATGCTTCAAAGTTCAAACTAATGATAACCACATACTGATGGTTCTACAACAAATCATCATGGGCAGCTTAAAACTACAAACTAGACAACAATTGCTTCTCTTTCAATTGAACTACAACCCAAATTTTGACCAATTAAGTAACTAGAGAAAACTGAACGGGGGAA
This sequence comes from Primula vulgaris, assembly GCA_963920805.1. Taxonomy (NCBI): domain Eukaryota; kingdom Viridiplantae; phylum Streptophyta; class Magnoliopsida; order Ericales; family Primulaceae; genus Primula; species Primula vulgaris. The sequence continues at coordinate 22,591,446 of OY987219.1, forward strand.
ACCCAAAAAAACCTCCCGTCAAATAATTCCCAAGTAACGTAAAAACACCCCAAAATAATCCCTAACTGAAGATGACTTATGCAGCGGCAGATACACGTGGAGGACCATCTTTGGCAGCCAAACCACCACCACCTCGGTTTGAACGTGGGCCCACGTTTTGGAACCCATCTCCTCCCCCCTGCCTTGTGTTATAACCACCACCTCCTCGACCATTTCCCCTGTTTCCAAACTCAGACCTGCCATTGCTTTCGCTACGATCGTTGTTGTATCCCCTACCATTTCCATAGTTCCCACGACCACCACCCCTAGTCCCCTCATTTCTGAACCCTGGTCCTCTTCCGCTCGAAGAACGCCCTCGGAAAGTTGCTGTAGGTAAACAAAAAAAGTTTAAAAAAAAAGGAATTTTAAATAAGGTTGTTCGGAGTGAAATTTAACAAGTTTATCTTATTCTAAATTGGGGGCGATAATAGGTAGAAGAAAGGTGCAAGAAAAAGAAAGTAACTTTCCTAGCTGTCATGGAAAAAGTACACCTATACTAAACCCTTATTCTTGAACCGGAAATGTTTCTCAACTTGAGGAAAACTATGATAGGTAATAGTTTTCAAGTTATCAAGATACCACACTTTACTCATGAAGTACAGTATTTGCTTTCACTTTTTTACGGAAATGAAAACAAAACGCGCGGATTACTATTTTAAATCCAAACCGATTTTTTGGAGAAAAAAAGTGGGTGGGATTAAATTAGGTGTTGAGCGCTTTTGGAACTAAAATTTACTTATTTCTGGGTGGTTTATGCTAACAAGTTTACGGAGGGAAGAGTCAAAGGAGTAGGATACTGTATTAGCTTGGGTCTTCTAGGTTTTTAATCCCTGTTCCCCATATAATTAGATTTGTATGAAGACAAGTTCTTGAAAATGAAACAAAAAAATAGCACCAGGTAATATTAATTTTTAACACTTCATTATGCTGAATTCCGCCCGACAAGATTCTATAGGAATTCAAAAGACCAGGTTGACATTGTAAAACTTGCCTCTAGTATTGGTTGATTTCTTTTCTTCAACAGAAGCTTGGCGACCACCAATCATAACAGGTGAAGCCTGAAATACAAAATATGATACATTACTTCCAAAGGAAAATAAAAATCAATATTATCATATTTGGAAGCAGTTATAAAGCAAAAACAGGCATGAAACAAAGAGCAAAGGGTTAAAAAAACAGCGGAAATGGTTATGGTAGATGACGAGAAAGTCTTCAAATATCAGAACATGCTTGCAGGATTACACCCAACAGAAAAACAAATTATGAAGATCTTGAAATTTGAAAAGATCTCTAAAGTAACAACACTAGATCAGATGAGAAACCAGGCACATATACAGATAGCAAAAAACAAGCAAAACAACAAACTACAGTGAGAATATACCCAACGAAGACGCTAAAAAAGCAAGAATAAAGTGAGCCCTATATTGATCTTAAATCGATGATTAACCAAGAAAAGAAAAGAAAAACTACAAAAAAAATATATATAACATCACCAACTTATACTCGAACTCGGTAATTGATTGGCAAGGTACATATAAGCAATTAAATATCCTGACGAGAGTGCAGATGGTTTTCTATAGATACATGATTCAGGAAACAAATTCAAGTGAGAAAAAATAACCTATAATAAGAAATTGATTTAACCTCGCTAAATTATACTCGAACTATGTAATTGACAGAAGGTATAAGAGCATGCAATTAAACAGAATATCTTAGATTAACAGAAATTTGGTTGCTTTTACCTCAATTGCTTTCTCAACAGCAATTGCTTCCTCAAACTCAACAAAACCAAAGCAATACCCTTGCTGCTGCCAAAAAATACAATCCATTACAGGAGAGATGATACAACAAGGTCATGAATAGAAATAAGCATTTTCAAGCTTACCTTATTACTTCTAACTTGGATGCCATCGTACTTAATTACTCCATATTTCTTAAACTCCTCCTCTAGTTGAGCAGGTGTGGCATGCAAAGATAAACCCTTTATGTAAACTGAATAGCCTTCAGCTGTGAAAAATAGAAGACAGAACAATTCATTCAGGAGAGGCACAATTTATACATACAAATGCAAGGGTCTCCTACTCATGAAATATTAGGATATTTAACAAGCGATTAGACTATTAATAGATGGGATGAAGCTATAAAAGGAGAACATGAAAACAACGAAATAACAAATAAATATCTACCAACAGTTCTGAATCCAGGTCTACTATGTGGTAGGATTTAGGATTCAGACTAACCAAGTAAGGTTATTCGTTATTGCAATAACAACTATATATACATATGTTTCTTATGAGAATAATCAACGGATAATTCCCATTATATAGTTGTAAATTTTCAAACCCTCAAACCCATTATACCAAGGACTCATACCTTCTCCTTCTTGATAATTGCCGTTATCTTTCGACTCGATATCAGCAGCTGGGGTCTCAGTTGCTGAAACCGACTCCTGCGTATGTATCTCTTGTTCTGGAATCTTGGCAATAGGTCTTTGAGGAGGAGGAGATGATAGCGGAATAGGATTCTCCTTCATAACCATCAGCTAGAAATGCCACAATTTTTTTAAAAAATTACGTCTCAAACTAGCAAGTATGACTATCAACAGCAAAATACTTTAGGACATCAATGTGTCAACTTCTCTACACCTTACAAATTACAAGGTCCAATATGATGCAACTAAAATGTGAATGCCCTCACAAAACTATGGGTTTCTCAAAGTTATGTACACAAACCTATAACGGTCTTTGGATTTGTACAAAACCCAACAATGATTTGTAGTTAGTACACTAACCAAAAACATATTGCTTAATTGATGTGCAAAAGAGGTTTAAAAAGGGAGAGGTTTCTCGTTCATTTAAGTCTTAGACAGAGGTACCCCAAATAGACCTATTAAAGTTAGGTTAGCATATCAAACGCAAAAAAGAAATTTTGCTGTACAAAATTGATATATTGTGATAGGTTAATGTGCAAAAGCAGTAAAGAAACAGAAGCTTTCCCCGCTCCAATGGTTAGGCTGTTGACATTTAGAGCCTCATGCACTCACACGCGCAGGTTCAAATTTGAATCCGGTGAGGCTCTAAACTCTATTTAACCCACAAAGCCAAAAGTAAAAGTTCCAAAATTGTGAGAGATGTTCAAGAAAAAAGAACTGACTTGATCCAAATCTACTTACAATAGAAGCATAAGATTTCTTTGGCTTTTCCTCAGTTTTGGAGTTGGTTTCTCTCTCCACATGTGCATTGTCTAGTACCTTGTCAACAACTTCAGGCGTTGTCACCTCCTCTTCTATCACCACAAATTCTCCTACCTCAGACAGTTCCACCTCTTCTTCTCCATTAACTTCTGCAGTTTCGATTGTTCTTTCAGATATATGGGTGTCCTCCACAGGTACACATTCTACCAAAAAACAACATAAGCGTAGTCACAGAATTTAGAACCAGTCAGCCACAGATTTAATTAGCATATTACACATACGGTACTGTACGACCCCGATTGAGTAGAGTATTTTATCACGGCATACTAAACAATTATAAATGTTTAGTATGACGTGATAAAAACGGCATAAATGTCTATACTAAACAATTATAAAAACCACATATTTTTGTACAGTATTTTATCACGTCCTTTGCTTTTGTTACCTACTCGTCACCCGTAATGTAGTGTATTGTATACTAGTTACAATTTTTGTTAAGTTCGGAAATCAAATTAGTGTGATTAATTGGTGTACTAAACTGCAAGTCTATAATTCACACTGCTTATTTAGGATGTTCCCTTACCTTGTTGAGGGGTGAGAGGAGCTTCAACTTCGTTTATTACTGGAGAAGGATCTTCGTTCTCATATTTTTTGCCCACGAATTGGAACATGTCGTTCAATACGAAGTAACCTTTTGCTTGTGGCGCTAGAAAGAACATTTGGGTAAAATTTTGAATTATTTTATCTTTCCCCTCAAGACACCCGGTTACAAGAACAGAGACTCCCCCATTAAATGACTCTTGAGCATCCACCGATTTAATCTCTGCCTTGAACTCGCCATAGTTTAAAGAGAGTATCTTCTCGTTGATAGCCTGCATTTTTAGGTTGAATAAACATCACAACAATTTAAGATTAACCAGTAATCATTTACTCCAGTGCTTAACTATGCTAGAGTGTCAGAAACATCTCTGATGCTATTTGAAATATAGCTTTAAAAATTGGTGAAAAATAAACTTTGATTATGCCTTTTAATCAACATTAAAAGGTCTGGCTATTTACCAGCTTCTGGTAAAAGTAAAAAAAGCAAGGCATGTTTTGAACCCACAAGTTTTAAGTTACTTAATAACTGCTCAGTTTGGGTAAAAGTTTATAGCACCAACAAAGACATCAACTAAAATAACTATGAACAGTTTAACATTTCCGAGAATGTAATTCCTCTCCTGTTACTTTTTTTTTTTAAATTAAGAACTTTACCTTCTAATAGCTTATCAGATACAGTGAGTGTGAGTCAGAACAGCACATGAGACCCGGCCAAGGACTAGAGACTATCAATAAGACAGCTTCTTGGCATAAAGGGGGGCAAAATGATTGTTTAAATCAAAGGATTTTTTAGTATTAAAATTATATGTGCCATTTCATATCCATGAAGATTTATTCAGAATTTTATGCAAAACCCAGTAAGAGAACATGTACATTTTCTTTAGTTACAAAAATTACCCGAAGTATAGGTCTCTAATTAAGATTAATATTGTTTTACTATAAGAAAAACACTAATACAAAATGTATACCTGCAGTGTAGTGGTAAGGCTCAAAGGGCCATTACCCTCAGGCCGGCCAAGTTTACTTATTTCTTGATAAAATCGATGCACTAGCTCTGGGGAGTGGTGCAGTATTTGGTAGTACTGGTTTACAAAAGCATTACCAACCTACATCCAGGATTAAATAGAACGCAATTCAACACTACATTAAAGTCATCTAATCACATATAAAAAACTAACTTTTAAAAACATATATCAAGAATCAGATCACATACAACCTGAGCACACATTAAAATTAATGTCAGTGTCCCATTACATTACAAAAATGGAGTGTAAATAACAAAATAATAATCAGAGCACATGCAACTTGAGCAGATTCGCCAAAGACCCAAAATCAGAAAAATAAACAAGATTCAATACCACTTCAGTTTCAGATATGAGATGCCCATCAAAAAAGGAGTATTTACAGTAAAGCATAAGGCCTTGTTTGCGTAGGGCTTAAAATTACCTATTCCAGAAAGTCCAGTCTAATATCAGAAGCACCTATAGTCTCATCATTGATAATCTCCCAAACAAACAGGGATATAATAAAAAACGTATATATAACATCAACAAGATTGATTTTTCGAACCTCATAAACAAAGACACAATTAAAACTAATCAATCTTAGCCACCAATCACACATACAAATTAAATTATTTATAATGATAAACTTCAATGGTCAGAATACATACCACTTGTAAAGAGACAGAGAGTAAAAGTATTCAGTTTATACTATAAAATTTCAGCAAGACGACGCCCGAAAACAAAAGACAGAGTTAATACTAATCTAGCTCAGCTACCAATTACTCATACAAAATCAATTAAGAATAGACTTACATAATTAGAGCACATACAACTTGAGCAGTGACAGAGAGTAAAAATATTCAGACTATATAATTTCAGCAAGATCAATTATCACTAAGCCCAGAAAGAAAATCACAACTAAAACTAATCCATCTCAGCTACCAAATTACACATACAAAATCACTAATCATAAGAATTAAATAACCAGAGCACGCTGCACATACAACTTGAGCAGAGATTGTGTAAATATAATTAGATTGTATATAAATATATAATTTCGACAAGAATAACTGTCCCCCCAAAAAATATAAAAACACAATTAGAAAATTACAATAATCTTGCTCACACTTGTTACTTAGCTCGCAGGCGTGAGAGCGTGAAACTGGTCAGATTTTATATAATTCCAGCAAGATTAATTTTTCCAAAACACGATATTAAAAACACCATTAAAACTAGTCAAGCTCAGCTACCAATTACTCATATATTATCAATTATTTGTAGTAATAAATTTGAATAAGCCAAGCACATACAACTTTAACAGAGATAGAGAGTAAAGATTATCATATTATACATAGTTTCAACAAGATTAAATTTTGTCTGTCTGATAGAAAAACTAAATTAATACCAAACCAAGCTCAGCTACCAATTAGACATACGGTATCAATTATTTATCGCAATAAACTTGAAGAACCCAAGAAAATACAACTTGAGCAGAGATAGTGAGTATTGATTTAAACAAATCAAAAGCTTAGCTACCAATTACATAAACAAAATTAACAAATTAAAAAGAATGATTTAAACAAAACAAGAACCCATACCAAATCAAAACAAAATTAATAACTAAACCAAAAACTCGGCTACCAATTACACATACCAAATCAAAACATGATTAAGAAAATCAAAAAGAATTATTTAAACAAAACAAGAACGCATACCAAATCAAAACAAAATTAATAACTAAACCAAAAACTCGGCTACCAATTACACATACCAAATCAAAACATGATTAAGAAAATCAAAAAGAATGATTTAAACAAAACAAGAACGCATACCAAATCAAAACAAAATTAATAACTAAACCAAAAACTCGTCTACCAATTACACATACCAAATCAAAACATGATTAAGAAAATCAAAATCTTAGCTACCAATTACACAAACAAAATCAACAAATTAAAAAGAGTGATTTTAACAAAACCAGAGCACATACCAAATCAAAACAAAATTAAGAACTAAACCAAGCTACAAATACCAAATCAAGGCGCGATCAAGAAACTAAATCAAAAGCATAGCTACCAATTACACAAAATAAATAAAAGAACAATTAAGAACTAAATCAAAAGGTTAGCTACCAATAACAGAAACAAAATCAACAAATTAAAAGAATAAAATTAAATAAAAACGAGAGCACGTACAATCTGAGCAGAGACAGGTGGTGGTTGAGCCGCTTCCGCCATTAACTATTTAATTCTCCAATAAACCCACCAAAACCCTAGAAAACAAAACAAAAAACATTAGTTACATATCACACATATCTATACATATATATATATAGATAGATGAGACCCAGATTACACGTGAGATTGGGAGATACTTATAGATTAGGGTTTTACTTTTACCTGAGCTTTTATAGAGATCGGAGAAATTCTATCTCTCTCTCTAGAATCTCTCTCTCTCTCTCTAGAATCTCTCTCCCGAAAGAAGGCTAGGGTTTTAAGCGCGGGGAGGTTTGCTGGATCTTTTAATTCAATTGAGGATGCAAAAAAATCTGTTTTCTCCGAGTTTACATTTTTTTTTTTTCAATAAAAGGTAAAACCTAATTCTGAATTACGGTTTATATTTTTAAATTACGGTTTTTGCATGTAAAAACAAAATTTGCGATCGAAAGATACAATCTACTTTCAAATAGAGTGTAGAGAGAGAGTATTGCTATGAACACCAAATTTATATTTATGAAATTATTTACTATTTATTTTTCAAATTTTAATTTTGTTATACTAACTACTAATCACAATTCACACACATTGCGTGCGTGATGATAAAGATATTGTATGGTTGCATTTTTTGACAAGGCATATGCCACGAAATAATTATATGATTACGTTTTTGTATCGGTAGTATCAGGGAAGGTTCAGACTCAAATCCAGTAAAATTTGGGTCTGTGACACCGATTGGGCTGAAGTAAAAAAAAAATGCAATGGTTGAGCCTAATATAATTATATAAATCTCACTTTATTATAAACTCAGTTTCAGCCCAAATTGGTAATTGTGTTAATTCAACATTTGCAAAATAAACATCCACCTATATATACATATATATATATATATATATATATCAACTAAAATGAAGCTTATTTTATTTTATTTTTGCTTGATAAAAATGCTACGGGCAACCGAATAATTTGAGTCTTAAACAATCCGTGGAGTCGGACCACCCCTGGATAGTATGTGTCCGGTTCGAGCTACAAATGATTCAAAGTGGTTTTTGGAAATTTTTATGATATGGTATTCGTACTCCCGGAATTCATAAGTGTAGAGATGTTTTCTAATCCCGATACTATATGGTCGGGCTCATAATCCGGAGAAAGTAAGTGCCGCACCCGCAACAAAACAAGGCCATAAGGTGTGATAGAAATAGCCCTCATGAGCGAGAAACATATAGCGGTTACGTACCCTTGCGACATTGTTGCGAAGACCATCATTTTCGTACCAATCCCGCATATCAAGCTATATGATAAAATCATACGACATTTAACCTTTAACGGGAAATATTATGTTAAAAGTGGTTATCCAAGTGTCTTGACAAAACAGGAAAATATGTCACATAAGCCTTTCTTGTCATGCGTATTATGCCTCCCCCGATCTACGGGAAATTATCAGAAAGGCTAACACCGTGCCAAAAGTGATCAGAATTTTCATTTGGAAAGCATATACTAGACTAATGCTATTTGGACAAATGAAAACATTTTTCATGTAAAAAAAATGAGGAATTCCCCAATTCGTTATATCTGCCATCAAGAACCCGAAACTATTGAACACCTTCTTATTATTTCCTGGACTAAAAAGAACATAAAAAGAGACGCTGCTCTCACTTTGTATTTGTAAATTCTACATTTAACGATTTGATATTTAAATAAAATTTATAAGATACGATTAATAAATGGTAAAATATTAAGGTAGAAAATATTAGATGCAATAAGTTGAGTACATTTAACAAAAAAATCAATGTTACGAAGCATTTTTTTTTTACAAACTTCACATTCGAACTAAAATTATACTATAATTTTTTAAAAATAAAATCAGAGATCAAATCTGTTATTTATTCAACAAATCAAGTACTTACCTGTTTTTTTTAATATAAAAGACCACATAAAATCTTATATAAAATTAAATGGTTCATTAGTGTACTAAATTCTATCATGGAATAAAAAATCAAAATATTGTCTATGTACACAGGTTGTAGACTTTTTAGTAAGAAAACCAACCACTCAACTAAATTAATTATATGCATATATTTATTTAATATTTTGTCAAGCGGAGGTCTTACAAATATACGTTTTTTTTGGATAACTCTAAGCTCGTGCCTCTTGGGCCTAGCCCAAAATCCGGCCCTGCGACGAGGCTTTCTGGTTGTTTACTACATGTTGGCTCATTTGGAACTTGGAAGGAAGGAACTGTTTTCATGTTTGAAAACGAACTCCAAGCCCAGACAAGCTAATTCAAACTAGTCATAAACTTTTACTTGATTTGGAAAATGCAAAAGGTGCTACCAATTAGAACCTTCTCATGCGGGATTATATAAATCGATTGAGATAGTGTTTATGCTTTGGAGAAAAAAATAGTTACATGAGAGTTATTGTCAGAGATGATATGGGTAAAGTGGAGTTGCCGTTGTAATTTTTTGTTTTTTTATGTGTGTGTTGACACGTAAAATTTACGGTCATTAAAAATACGCCACGTGTCTTTTAAACAAAATTAAAAATGATTACTAATTCTAAATTTAAATAGAAAAGAAGTTATTAGTAATTTAAAAGAAAAGAAATTATAATTTATTATCACATAAAATTAAGATAGTAAATTAAAATAAAATAAAAGTATTTATTTTGTTAAAAGTCATTTAGTATGGAGCAAACAAAGAGTTTCTTAAAATTATAGAACTCATTAAAATGTTTCTAAACTACAAATACTAAATTTAAATCAAATGACAAGTGTTGGTCATATATGATAATGAGCCCAAACTTGAGGAGGTGGGGGTGCCATAATTGGGAGAATAAAAATAATAAAAGAGTCTTGAAGACTAGAGAGAGAGAAGCTCCTCCACAGACGCCAGGGAATCAGCTCCGCTCCTCCACGGCCGCCAGGGAATCAGCTCCGCTCCTCCACAAACGTCAGGGGATCAACTCCTAGGGGAAGCTCTGCACACTCCGGCCTCAACGAACGCCTTCAAAGTCTGCAACAAATCTGCATTCGATCTTCAAGAACGTCTAAAAGCAGCAAGCAAGGCGTTTCTACGGATCAAAATCTTCAAGTTCTTCCCCAAATCTGAAGAACTCATACAACAAATCTGCCTTCGATCTTCAGGAACGACTACAAGCAATAAGCAAGACGTTTCTGCAAATCAAAGTCTTTAAAGTTCTTCATCAAATCTAAAGAAGCTCTGCACACTCCGGCCTCAACGAACGCCTTCAAAGTCTGCAACAAATCTGCAATAAACTTGGCATTCGATCTTCAAGGACGTCTAAAAGCAGCAAGCAAGGCGTTTCTACAGATCAAAATCTTCAAGTTCTTCCCCAAATCTGAAGAACTCATACAACAAATCTGCATTCGATCTTCAGGAACGACTACAAGCAATAAGCAAGACGTTTCTGCAAATCAAAGTCTTCAAAGTTCTTCCCCAAATCTAAAGAAGTTCTGCAACAAATCTGCATTCGATCTTCAGGAACGACTACAAGCAATAAGCGCGACGTTTCTGCAAATCAAAGTCTTCAAAGTTCATCAACAAATCCGAAGAACTCCACCCAAGAAATCTACAACAAACCGGCATTCGATCTTCAGGAACGACTACACAAAGGCAAAAACACGTTTCTCTAGATCCAAAATCTCCAAGTTCTTCACCAAATCTGAAGAGTGTCAAGATCATCAACGAAATCAACAAAACTACAAAGTTCTTCATCAAATCTGAAGAATTCTACTCAAGTTCAGCAAATTCAACAAAGAGTCTACAACAGCATTTCGAGCCATTACAAATTGTTCGAAGAGGAGAATCAAAGGACTTCATTTCTATATTTTCTTTTAGAAATTATCAGAGATTGTACCCGCAAATTAATTGATAAATAAAGTTTACTTTGCTTCGCATACATTTTTCCTATCTTCAGCACTTGGTGAAAATTTGTGTGAAACAAATTTTGGCACACCCGGTGGGACTTCTCTGCCTTTCATCTCTTCTCTTCATCAAATCAAGTTAAGCAACAATTTGATGGCTCCAAAGAAAGACTCCTCCAAAGTAATTGAAGATTCTTCTTTACTCGGCGAGAAGAGGATGATTTCAAATGTTTACACCAGAACTCGAAGTAACAAGTCTTCCGACACTCAAGCATTAGATCAACCAATGGAAACTCCAACTCATGCGGAAGGCATCGAACTTGGGGGCAACTTAAACTCAGCAGAGTACTTACGCATACGACCTCAAGAGGCTCTCACTCGTGATGGAAAATCTGCTGCAAAATTCATATATGAACAACTAGGCAAAGGTGAACAAGAGGGCGATGAAAAAGATGGGGTCACTGCTTCAGACTCAGAGTCTCCACTTAACAGCCCGCGATCTTCTGACTCAACTATTATGCCGGCCATGACTACAAATACATTGGCATTGGAAGAACAAGTTTCCATCCTAACAAAAACTCTAGAAGGTCTCATGAAGGCAACAACAGAGCGAGATACCCAATTTGCAATGTTAATGAATAAGGTGGAATTCCTGGCACAGACTAGTGAAACCGTTGTAAATGAAGAGAAACCATTCGAAGTCGAAGGATCTTCAAGCAAAGACAAAGGGAAGAGAAAAAACATAGAGGTTCTTCCTGATGGTTCAATTCCTGTTGATCAATTGAAGGATTTCATACTTGGCACCGTTAAGGGACGCTACGAAGAAGTGACACATTCCTCATTAAGCTATGTTAAGCCTTACAGCAGGAGGATAGAGCGCTTGAAAATGCCTGCAGGATATCAACCCCCAAGATTTCAGCAATTCGATGGTAAAGGAAATCCAAAGCAACATGTAGCTCATTTCGTGGAAACGTGCAGCAATGCTGGAACAGAAGGAGACCTCATCGTAAAGCAATTCGTCCGGACATTGAAGGACAACGCATTTGATTGGTACTGCGACTTAGCACCTGGATCAATTGACAGTTGGGAACAACTCGAGGATGAATTTCTCAATCGCTTCTACAGCACTCGCCGGACAGTGAGCATGATCGAAATAACCAACACTCGCCAATGGAATGATGAGCCTGTCACCGATTACATCAACAGATGGAGGGGATTGAGCCTCAACTGCAAAGATAGATTGTGTGAGTCATCTGGCATCGAAATGTGTATCCAAGGCATGCATTGGGGATTGAAATACATTCTTCAAGGAATAAAGCCGAAGTCCTTCGGAGAACTAGCAAGTCAAGCTCATGACATGGAGTTCAGCATTTCAACATGCGGAGATCAAGCTTTGCCGATTCAAATGTCACATAAAACAAAAAGTAAACCCGAAAGCATGAGATGGGGCAGGGCTCGTTCAAACACTGACAAAAAGGAGTCCTTCATTATTTCTGCTAGTCTGCCAAAGGCCTCTTCATCTTCCAAGATTAACACAAGCACGAAGAAAGTCGAAGTTGAAAAGTTTGACAATCAATGGAATGGAAAGAGAAGGCTCACCCTGAAGGAGATGCAAGAGAAGGAATATCCGTTTCCAGATACCGAAGTACCAAGAATACTAGACGAACTTTTGGCCCTCAACTTGATTGAACTCCCAGAAATGAAGCGTCCAGAAGAGGCTGATAAAGTGAACGACACAAATTACTGCAAGTTCCATCGTCTACTCAGCCATCCAACTCATCGATGTTTCGTGCTGAAAGAAAAGATCGTCCAGCTAGCCAGCCAAGGAAAGATTTTGTTGGAAGAAGAAGATGAAGCAAAAGCTCATTATGCAACCTTCATTAGTGATTCTCCAGTTGAAAGCGTACGCAACCCAACAATAATGCTCATCCAATTTGGCTCCTTCCCACCAACGGAATTCATAGTTGAAGAACATGCCTCTGTAAACTCAACACAAAATGAAGACTACAAAACTAATGGGGACGTGATTCTAGAAAACCTTTCCGAAGATCAACATCAACAATCTGAACTCATGTCCTTGGAAAATAATCAAATCCACCAGCATCAATAAGAGGGGGCAAGATACAAATTCAGTGAGAACGGCCATTGTTTCTTCGATGTCTGCAATTGTGAGGACTGCATAGAGTACCAATGGAAGGAATGGTGCGACGAAGAAGAAGAGCCAAATATTAGGAAGAAGAAAAATAAGAAGAAAAATACTCAGCAATTGTTCAAGGAAAGGTACGAATCTGGAGACCCGCAAATTGGCATCCTTGGAGAATCGTCTGGAAAGTTCGATTACTACGTCCAGTATGGCAAAGCACAAGAAGTGAATCCATTTTCATCTAAAAAGCACCCTAACAACGAATTTGGTGAAGAATCGAATGCAAACGAAGTTGGGAAATCCTCAAGTTTTGACAGTGCCTCTGAAGTTCCTAATGAAGTGTGCAAAATAGAAGAAATCAGCTAGATTCCGCATACGTCTGAGCCTTGCAAAGATCTTTGTCAAGAATGCCAACAAGCTCTTAAAGAAAGATATGAAGCCAATGATAAACAAGTTGGGAAGCTTAAGGAAACTGATGGGGACTACTACATTCTACGTTACAAAGAGCGAGTGATTGAAGAATCTACCCCGGAAAGACCAAGCACGGAGGTTCCAATCGCCTACTACTATCGAGGAAATCCTATTTACAAGTTCAAAGAGGATGACGGTCATTGCTTCTGGGATGTTTGTGAATGTGATGGCTGCATAAATGATAGATACTCTGAAGAAGAAGATGAAGATGACTGGTATGCTGCCTCATGTAACGTCGCAGCTATCGAAGAGCTCCCCAAAGAAAATGAGCATGAGTCCACTACACTCCCAGCAACACTCACTCAATCTGAAGAAGTAAATGAAGTAACAAACGTGACTACTATCAACTTCTCTGACAAAGACTTGTTACTCGATGCAAAACCCCATAATCGTCCATTGTTCGTTTCTGGCTACGCACGAGAGAAGAAAGTGAAGAGGATTCTACTAGATGGAGGATCTGCCGTCAATATTTTACCACTACAGATTGTTAATGATCTTGGGATCACGATTGATGAGCTATCTCCCAGCCGCCTAATGATTCAAGGATTTAACCAAGATGGACAAAGAGCGATTGGCACAATATGTTTGGAGCTTGTCATCGGTGACCTTACATCAACAGCTTTGTTTCACGTCCTCAATGCGAAGACTTCATATAATATGCTTCTTGGTCGGCCTTGGATTCACGAGAATAGAGTCGTCCCATCAACTCTTCACCAATGTTTTAAGTATTGCCAAAATGATGTCGTGAAGAAAGTTGAAGCTGATAACAATCCCTTCAACGGAGTAGAAGCTTATTTCGCCGATGCCAAGTTCTATGTGGATAAACCAAAGAAGGGAGACGCCCTTGAATCTCTTTCACCACCTGTTGTGGAAACGAAAACTAAAGAAGGCCAAGGAGGCAAGAGTACGAAAAGTAAGAGTTTGCTAACAAACAAGAAAAGAACTCCAGTGGTTTGCTACGCTCCCAAGTCAAGTAACATCGACGATCTGAATTTCAAAGACTTAACAATTCCTGTCACTACGATCGAACGAACAACAATACTCAAAGGTTTTATGCGACCAACACATGGCCCTGTTAGTGAACATGGAGAGACTTCAAGCACTCAATCTTTTTGCGAAAAAACCTGCAAGATACTTACAAATTGTGGATATTCCAAGGAAAGTTCGAATCTGCTTGGAAAGCTGGTCCCAGAAGTAACTGGAGAAAAGGTTCACGGTTTAAATCCAACACAAAATATGCTCAAGCAAAAGGGCTTCGCTGTAAAAAAATCTCGTGTCGGAATTGGCTACAAGATGCATGTTCCAGCTCGTATCATCATAAAGAAGTCAAATAACTGTTATACTACATTCGAGGATACTGAATCGATAGGAGAAAATGATGTTCCTGTCATAGATCACCAGGGATTACAAAACTTGCCACCAATGACTCCTCAACGGTCATTGGAAAGAAAATTGGTTCTTGAAGGAATGGAGGCAAATGTAATTTCACAATCTGTATTTAAAAGATTATCAAGTAGGCGACCATCAGTATTTAGACGACTTGGTAGAAGAAGATCTATTTTTGACCGACTTGGCACGACAATGAATACATTAGCTTCTCAAAGGCGTCTCGCAAGAAAGGTCCGAGTAGTCGTTATTGTCCAAGGTACCACACAGACGAAAACCTTGCAAGTCACAACGTCTTACCACATCACGGGGATCGACGAGGAAGATCATATCGAAGAAGAGGTACACGATGCTCCTGAAGAACTCGAAGAAGGTATTAAATCTACTGTGGATGAATTGAAAGAAGTCAACCTTGGCACGATGGATGCTTCGCAACCTACATACCTAAGTGCACTTTTAAGCGAAGAAGACCAAAAAGATTACATCAAGCTTCTTA
Organism: Primula vulgaris; assembly: GCA_963920805.1. Classification (NCBI taxonomy): domain Eukaryota; kingdom Viridiplantae; phylum Streptophyta; class Magnoliopsida; order Ericales; family Primulaceae; genus Primula; species Primula vulgaris. The sequence goes on from OY987219.1 coordinate 22,606,880, forward strand.
GGGACTACAAAGACGTGTTCGCATGGAGTTACGAGGAGATGCCAGGATTGACACTTGAGGATAATGCTCGCCTTCGCCTCGAAGAACTTGAAGCACTCGACGAAAAGAGACTTGAAGCGCAACAAAGGTTAGAATGTTACCAAGCACGGATGTCGAAATCATTCAACAAGAAGGTTAAACAAAGATCGTTCCAAAAGGCAGACTTGATGTTAGCAGTTAGAAGGCCTATCATCATAACACGACGCACTGGGAACAAATTTCTCTCCAAATGGGATGGACCACATACAGTGATAGAAGTTTACACAAATGGCGCCTACAAGTTGCAAAGCGAAGACGGTTTAAACATTGGCCCCATCAATGGCAGATTTTTGAAGCGTTACTACCCATAAAGAAGAAGTGAAGACACTCCTTGACGCAAGAGTATAAAGTGCATGTTACTCGTCGCCCGAATGAGTATAAATATTGAGGCAACAAAAATGAACTACGTTTGACTTGATCCTTCGCGGGTACGTAGGCATCTTGAGGCTTGCTTCAAGTTCAGTCATACCAACAACCAAAAAAAAAAATCCAAAAAAAATATAAATTAAAAAAAAAATCAAAAAAAAATGAACTACGTTTGGCTTGATCCTTAACGGGTACGTAGGCACCTTGGAATTTATTTCAAGATCAGTCATACCATAACAAAAAAAAATATCTCACAAGTTTAATGAAAGCTCCAAAAGACAAAAGAGTACATAAATAAATGGCAAAATGAAGGTTAAGTTATGCAAAAGTACACAAGTACGGATATCGAAATCACTGAAGTAGAAGAAGCTTGTCGAAATCGCCGAAGAAGCTTGTCGAAATTGCCGAAGAAGCTTGTCCAAAATCGCCGAAGAAGTCTGTCGAAATCTTTCTGCTGAAATTTTCCGTCCATGAGCTGCTCAGCGTGCCGAGAATAAATCCGGAAAAGGTCCGTCTTTAGTACTGCCATCATACTTCTATGTTGAACAATGAAATCTCCGAACCGTGACTGCCCTGCTAAAATTTCTCCACCATTACAAAGTCTCAGCCGTAGAACACATCACTCTCCAACAAGCTTTTATCGCTTCTGTCAAGTTGGTTTCTTACCGAGAAGAACATTCCTGAAGACATCGTGAAGGACTGACATGAGCAAGCATTCGCGTCATTCACCAACAAACACGTAGACAGGTCACAAGACGATCCATGTTTCGAAAGAGCTACGTGAGTTCGCCACCAAATTGAATGAAGTCCGTAAAAAGCCTCACCGCCAGGTCTAAACAGGGAACTTCAAGATGTTCGTGGGGATTTAGATCGTCGACACGCGCATCGCCAAGACCAAGAACCTTTGCTGCAGTTTGCTCTTCTCCAGCCGAAAACAAGTCCCGACAAACACGCGCATCGCCAAGACCAAGAACCTTTGCTGCAGTTTGCTCTTCTCCAGCCGAAAACAAGTCCCGACAAACACGCGCATCGCCAAGACCAAGAACCTTTGCTGCAGTTTGCTCTTCTCCAGCCGAAAACCCTTAGTGCCGGCGTCATTGAAGTCCCGACAAACAATTCCTGAGGATGAGGTGAAAGACCGAGTCAGGTATAGAGCTTCTTACGACCAGGTATAGAGCTTCTTACGACCTTCACCGCTTCGGTCGTCTCTAAATTCAAGTACCACAGCTTTAGTTGTCTCCTCACACTCGTCGATTTGTCCTCAATATCAGAACCTTATGTTGTGATTATCGAAATCGCCAAGCAATTATCTTCGCCTTGAAGCTACAACACTACCACGACCTAGAAAATTATAAAACTTATAGTTTCGAAGCACCTACAAATCTTTAAGAAGAATAGGCAGGATAAATATAAATCGAAAAGAAAAGAAAAACACCTTTTTGATTTGCTTCTCAAACAGACACTTGAAAAGGACGTGCAAGAAATTATCAGATTAGAGCGACACGTTGAATATAAATCATGTTAATTTTATGAAGTTCATTAAATCAAACGAGCAAAGTCGTATTATTTCAACTGTATGAGTAAAAGCAAAAGTTTCAAGACTTGAAAAAAAAAAAGGACCTGTACAAGGTTAAAAGGAGAAAAGTCTGATATCGAGATAACCATCACTTTTTCCACTCCGGGCCGTCGCCTCCTGACTCTCGACATCTGCCGTGTTACCATAAAAGCCAGACTTCGTGTAGTGGGCGAATTTCAGGTTGTTCATACTCATCTCGTGTTGCAGCTTCGCGCCTCCGATTTCTAAATACTCACTCGTCGCCAAGATAGAGAATCATGTGAAGATGCCAGATGCTCATTAGCCAATGTTTTGATATATTCAGTCGGTTCGGCGATGACCAGGAGTTAAGTAACTTGGGTTTATGTACACTCTGTTATGGGCTTGCATCATGCTGGGACTCAAAAGTTCACGACGACATTATCAAGAGCCAATTTTGTACTGTAAAATCAAGACAATAAGACCACAACAACACCAAACTAAAGAAAAGTGACAGGGAAAAATTACAAAGGCGAGCAATCCTGTGAAATAGAAAATAGTGGTTACAAGACCAAGCAAAGGGACAGGTCAAGCTATTAATGTCGAAGATGAAAATATGAGCTCCAGGTCATCGTCAAAGTCGTGCAGCTCGTCTCTATCTTGCCAAAGAAGTTTTACCATGACAGCTTTTTTCATTCGATCAATTGTTCAGACCCGTAAAGTCAGGTTTCTTATGAAAAGTCGTCTTGGTGGTGCTACACCATCATCGAATGGGCACGTCAAGCATGTAGCCAGGTCCGACATCGAGCTCTTCATTGCATTCGCATCGTCTCTGGATTCGAATTCCACATTGCCAATCGTCTCCTAATATGTGAAGCAAGCGTCGCAACACCTCCGCATGATGAAGAAAAATGAGCCTTGATCTCTTGCTGCGAAGGAGAAGATTGGGTAATATAAAGAACCTTCTGAAATTTGAAGCTAATCTGACCTTACAATGACGTTTCAAGCCAAATACACCTGTAAATTTAATTTTAATCCACTGGAATAGTCCTTGCAAAAATAAAAAAAAAAATGCAACAAGCCAAGTATTAGAAAAGAATTGGACAAAAGAGAAAGAGTTCACCCTTTTACTGGTGTTGTACTCTGAAAAACAATACGAACGAAACTTCAGGTTTGTACAAAAAAAATAGTATGGTTGGGCTACTATTTATATAAAAAAAAAAAGAATTCTTGTTTGACATGGACTCAAACACTTCAAAACCTTTTGGCACAAGGACTCTATAAACGTGTGATATTGGAGTAATCTAACAAAACTCCTATAGTAATCTAATTCTTTTCAAACAAAAAGTCAAATCAAGGTATTTTGATATGTACAGATAAGTTTCGTGGTTCGCTTGGTTGGATTTGGTTCAAACTTAATTTATTTATCTATAAAAAAAAAAATAATAGAGCTCACTAATTAAATCTTGTCAATTAAAAATAATTGCTCTACAAAAAAAAGACTTCAAATTTTCTTTCAAATTTAGAAGAAAAAAAAAGAGATTTGGCTCCTTTCAAAAAATAAAAAATAAAAAATCGAGACTCGTTCATTTTACAAATTTAATGCAACTAAACAAGTCTCGAGGGGGCATTTGTTGACACGTAAAATTTACGGTCATTAAAAATACGCCACGTGTCTTTTAAACAAAATTAAAAATGATTACTAATTCTAAATTTAAATAGAAAAGAAGTTATTAGTAATTTAAAAGAAAAGAAATTATAATTTATTATCACATAAAATTAAGATAGTAAATTAAAATAAAATAAAAGTATTTATTTTGTTAAAAGTCATTTAGTATGGAGCAAACAAAGAGTTTCTTAAAATTATAGAACTCATTAAAATGTTTCTAAACTACAAATACTAAATTTAAATCAAATGACAAGTGTTGGTCATATATGATAATGGGCCCAAACTTGAGGAGGTGGCCTTGCAATTAAATTAAAAGCCCACCCCAAAAGCTATAAATAGAGGGGTGGGGTGCCATAATTGGGAGAATAAAAATAATAAAAGAGCCTTGAAGACTAGAGAGAGAGAAGCTCCTCCACAGACGCCAGGGAATCAGCTCCGCTCCTCCACGGCCGCCAGGGAATCAGCTCCGCTCCTCCACAAACGTCAGGGGATCAACTCCTAGGGGAAGCTCTGCACACTCCGGCCTCAACGAACGCCTTCAAAGTCTGCAACAAATCTGCATTCGATCTTCAAGAACGTCTAAAAGCAGCAAGCAAGGCGTTTCTACGGATCAAAATCTTCAAGTTCTTCCCCAAATCTGAAGAACTCATACAACAAATCTGCCTTCGATCTTCAGGAACGACTACAAGCAATAAGCAAGACGTTTCTGCAAATCAAAGTCTTTAAAGTTCTTCATCAAATCTAAAGAAGCTCTGCACACTCCGGCCTCAACGAACGCCTTCAAAGTCTGCAACAAATCTGCAATAAACTTGGCATTCGATCTTCAAGGACGTCTAAAAGCAGCAAGCAAGGCGTTTCTACAGATCAAAATCTTCAAGTTCTTCCCCAAATCTGAAGAACTCATACAACAAATCTGCATTCGATCTTCAGGAACGACTACAAGCAATAAGCAAGACGTTTCTGCAAATCAAAGTCTTCAAAGTTCTTCCCCAAATCTAAAGAAGTTCTGCAACAAATCTGCATTCGATCTTCAGGAACGACTACAAGCAATAAGCGCGACGTTTCTGCAAATCAAAGTCTTCAAAGTTCATCAACAAATCCGAAGAACTCCACCCAAGAAATCTACAACAAACCGGCATTCGATCTTCAGGAACGACTACACAAAGGCAAAAACACGTTTCTCTAGATCCAAAATCTCCAAGTTATTCACCAAATCTGAAGAGTGTCAAGATCATCAACGAAATCAACAAAACTACAAAGTTCTTCATCAAATCTGAAGAATTCTACTCAAGTTCAGCAAATTCAACAAAGAGTCTACAACAGCATTTCGAGCCATTACAAATTGTTCGAAGAGGAGAATCAAAGGACTTCATTTCTATATTTTCTTTTAGAAATTATCAGAGATTGTACCCGCAAATTAATTGATAAATAAAGTTTACTTTGCTTCGCATTCATTTTTCCTATCTTCAGCACTTGGTGAAAATTTATGTGAAACAGTGTGAAAGTAGTGTGTTACCAGTTACCACTACGAGTCGGGTCGGTGTTTACGAAATTAGTGAGGTCATTTGCAAAATAGTTCATGAAGGCTATTTGCATTTTAGCAAGTTGAATGTTTTACTATAATCAATGGGACATTTTGGTCACCATGTGAACTGCTCGATATTTCAATTTTACCAACAAATGTACTAGAAGCAATGCCAAACAGTTTTTAAAATCCTCCCCGCGATAGTATGTGACAACTGACGAATATATTTTTTTATATTTCGGTCTTATGATGTCGAGTGGTGTAGTTCGACAATTGTTATTAAAATGGTAACATATTTGAACTTATGTCACACAAAAGTGCGAGTGAGAACTCTCGATATCACTCAGCGATGGCGGTATTTAGGGATTATATTAGATTGCATGTCCATTTATATGTAATATCATTTTACTGAGCAATTCCAATCAAAATACTTCACAAAACAGCATGTCAATTGAACTATCAAAACTAAGTCTTCTTTTCTTTTGAGTAAACGAGAGTTGAAGCTTTAAACATATTTTGAAATTGTAATCCTGCAATAGAAATGATTATCTTATTATTTCAACTGTCTAATCAACTTTTAATACGACTACCTAAAGAGCCTAATCATGACTCATCCGCAAGCAGCATCCGGAAACGATGTCCTCGGATCCATTCTAATCCACTGGAGCATAGAAACTCATTCACTCTCCCCATTGATTTCCTTATAATTTATAGATAAACTTGTACCTCGTAAAATATCAGAAAATAAGCATAAAACAGCTTACAATAAAGCTGTCATAAGGTTCATAAAAATGGCAAACTCATAAAATTATCATTGATAAGGATCAAAAACCAAAAAAAGGGTATAAATGCCACACAAAGGCACAACTAAAAGTCTAAAAGGTAGTTTAACAAAGGAAAATTAGGATTATGCACTCTTCTAGAGTTCAGAAACCGATTACTAGACAGGAGAAGGAAGGCTCATCAGAAGCTGTCCTTTTAAGACGCTGCAAATAAGAATTACACAACAAAAGTTAGACAATGAGTTAGCGATTATGGTTAACAAGTACAAAATGGAAAAGGTCACAAAAGGGTTGTTATTATCTGCGCATATACAAACTTGCATAGAGCAGTTACGTTACCTTTTGACATAATAGTAGCAGAAGTCGGCTAGAATGAAGGTTTGAACAACTTCTGACAATGGAGCAATTATAAGCCACAAATGCCCACTTCCAAAGTAATAGATATAGTTGCCTCCGGTCTCATAAACCTAAAATAAGTATCAAGAATATAAACTTAATGCAGTTACTTTAAGCATTTTGTAACATGTTCTTTTTTCGGACGATGTAACATCCTTACATCCATAATTGTTACAACTTACAACTACATGCCGTCCTATTACTAATCTTTTGCATTTTTTTTCCTACTCTTAACATACTATGAAATAATAATATTACTTTTCGCCAAAGGGGAGCTCCTCACATCATAATCTCCAGGCGTAAAATCATTTTAAATTAGATGCAGCTGTTCAGATTTAAAGTAGCACCCTGCCACCCTTATATCACAATCGGGACGGGACGGGACAGGTTCAATTTCAAGCAAAATTTTGTAAGGCAAGAGAGCTGTGATGGAAGCCCTTAAATCCTTTATACTGTAAGTTAAACTAAAATAAATAATTACATAAGACTAACCCGTATAATCCAATGAGCACAACCGAGGAATCTAGCAACACCCAGAGCAAATACATAATGCCCAGTAAACGGCTCAACCATCTGAAAGAAGGCATTAACCAATAGAGATAAATTATCATTGTATCTTCACAGGTATAGACTTTTTACGATTGGTGATTAAGCCAAAAGATACCTCAGCATTTTGCATTAGACGAAGTTGAGGTAGTACTGACACAGATTCCAGATATACACAGAATGCCCAAGGAATTCGAGTGATTACTGAATTAATCATTTTGGGGTGGATAAAAACGGCAAGAATAATTGAAGGAATAACCTGTCCAACAAATGGAGATGTAATATTGGTAAGTGAAGAGGCTCGTAAGTCGTAATTGTTAAAAACTATAAGTGCACATGACTTTAACTGGTTAAAATATCAGCCTCATAAGTCATAATGATAAACTCAGATGTAAAATACATCACATTTTGGCTAGATTGGTTGCAGCTCTTATGCAAAATAGCTGGAAATTTGAGAGGTTTGCTTAAAGCTAGTTTCATCAAGGTTAAGTTTTTAGTTTACCCAGGCCAAAAAATGCAGAAAAGCAAAGCCTTTAAGCTGGTCGACCAAATATATTCATACTTAATAAAAAACCGGAGCTTATAATTTAAGGTGCAACTAAAGGACGCCAGATCTGAAAGAACCATACCAGAAATACACTAATCTAGTATTTACCAAAATCACACATCACACCCCCATTTATTCTGTACTAAATGTAAGAAATATTTTCCTACAAAGTGATGACACTGTCGGAAAGATGGAACAATGTTGAAAAAACATACCGTTCTTTGTCTATAGTTTACATTCCTATGCGAAATGTGCAGTAAAATTGCCAAGACTACTTAAGTTGCGGAATTTCCACTACTGATTCATTTTGATCATGTTCTTTTCTATTTAATCACACAATAAAAAAACCAAAGAAAAATGGGCTTACCAAATAATAATATGGCATGTTGTCTAGCTCTTTGGTGTAGCTTGACTTCAACTTGAATCTTATCATGTAAATAACCCATAAAGTGCTTACAAGAGTGGAGAAATCCAGCATCGTGTGAATATCACCTTCCACTAAAAAGCTACAGTACAGTCTTACAGCAAGGAATAGAGCAGTAAGTTCTTGAGTCTTCAGTGAAAGGCCTAATTATAATACAGAAAAGCATTTTGCAACATTAAATCTCCCTTGATTAGTCTTATCAAGTAAAATGCCAACAAATTGTACATTACATGATACTGGTACAGAGTTTTCAAGTATGAGAAATAAGAGTTGCTAATACATTGCACAGTTGTTTGGTTTTAAAGTTTAAACCTATGGCTTTCAAGTTTCAACTGCGCCATATCAACATTAATTTAAATAGTATGGCGCAATTAAGAGTGTGTTTCTGCAAATAGACATACAGTTTGCCCTTACAATCTGACAACTATGCGCATAGTTACTATAATTTGTTATTCCATTTTCGGTGCAAGACTTAGCTCGTATTATTTTCAATCTTAGCGAATGCACCTTATTCAAGTATAAAAAAACTTCTATCATAAGAATTACAAAGCTCCAAATCATAGAGCTGACAAAGTTAATCCTGTTTTTGTTAAGACCACCAAAATGCTTTAATTTACCAAAAAAATCAAACTCTATAATAACTAGGATTGGGCTAATATGACTTGCCTAAAAATAGATAATCTATTTTTTACCATGTATCTTAAAAAAATAATCGATAATCTATTATAGTTTCCACCCCCCCCCCCCCCCCCATAATAATAAATACAAAAAATCACATAGGGTTCAATCCTTCCAAGGCCGGTCCGGTGCCTTTTCACACCTACCCCTTATGATTTTTTAGACGTTTTTATAACTTTGTCCGAAAAATTCATATCATGTTTCAAAAAAAATTACAAAATCCGAACCATGTCTCAATTAGACAAAGCATTCTCTTTTACATTGCACAAAATAGACCCCCCAAAAAAACTTCACTTTTTTTTTTTAATCTTTTACGCCTATTGAAGGACCAGAACCGAAATTATCTGACTCACTTGACTTATGTCAAGACCGGCCCTGAATCCTGTGCTATGCCTATCAAGTTCGACTAAATGCATAACAAGTCCATAAAATCACAAAACTAGGTTAAGACAGACAAATCATCCACATGCAAAAATATTCAACAATCACAAATATAGATAGATATACACTATAAAATAGTTGTATATATACCAGAGCATGTCTTTTGGGTGGTGAGTTTGTAAATCAACACAAGAATCCCAAAAACATGAACCGCTTCGGAAGCAATGAAGAAATGATTATGTTCTCGAATAAGGTATCGAAGCGCTACAAGCGAAGATAAAATCACCAGCAATGCCAACAAAACCTTCACCTTCAAAGACCTCCCTTTGAGCCACGTCAGCATCTTTATCCCCAGTGATTCTCCCCTCTTACGTCCCATCTATATAACCTCTCTCTATATATATATTTATATATTTTGTATTTATATTTTTAGAGAGAGAGAGAGATAGGGTTTATTTTGAGGGGTTGTATTTGGCGCAAAGTGGGAAAGCCGTTTGGGAAATAAAGAGACACGAAGGTACATTGCGTAATTATGGCCAATGGGAGGTTGACACGTCTGATTTTGTATTAATGTTGGAGTATTAAATTTTGTTACTTATTTTAGTATTAAGCTAAGAGAGTAAATAAGTACATTATCTTTTTTTGATTTTCATTATTTACGGTATTTATATGATTTTGTGTAATAAATTCGCAAATATTACAAATTATTCTCAATTAATTGTTTTTTACGAAATTACGTGTAATTTTGACCGACTTATAATATGTATTAAAATTGTCGAAATGAAATTTTTTTTAAACTAAATTATATAATTTAATATTTGAACTATATGATTAACTTTTGAAAATTTTCGTTCCGACAATTTTGATACAAGTTATTAGCCGGTCAAAATTGCACGTAATTACGTAGTGAGCAATTAATTGGGAACGGAGGGAATAGTAAATACTGAATACTGTATTATTTCTCACGTCAATGCAGATAATCTAACTGGACTAGGCATCCCATCGCAAGGGCAAATAATTTTCCGAAAAAAATAAAATTTATACTATATATTTTCGAGTTTTTCATTAAATAGGCAAAACAAAACAAAAATCAACAAGGCAACCCATAAAGAAATTATTTTTTGGGCCAACTCAGTTATTTCTATTACGGTTTTGCTTACAAGCATCCGAGATATCATTTAAGTATTCAATATCTTTCCAAATTCAAGTTATATACAATTATTGTTGCATTATATTATAACATTATAATTTTAACTGATTTACTGACTTGATGCAAAGTTTATTAATAAATTACTTTCATTGCAACAAATACCATACATGAAGTACCAATGACCATCTTTTCCGTTCATACTCTCTTTCACTTCCTCACAAATTATATGTGCATGTATATATTGGATGCACTCTCCTAAAGTTAATGCAATTAGTGGAATTTTCTGATTAAATGTCAGAATAAGAATAAATGGGATTTCTGATTTTAGTAATTTCGTATTTAGTCAAAGTTCCAATTATAATAAGTTAATAATTAAAACTCCCATTTATATTTCGATAATTATTGTAATACTCTCCCGCTTAATGTTCCAATGTCTGTAAAATAATGGTGTTAAAATCCAACATGTAACTTAAAAAAGTAATCGGAAATGATAACATATGTTTACCCATTTTCCATCCTAGATTGAATATTTCTTTTCGAAAAATTTATCGATTTGTTTGAACCCGAAGCACCGTCATCTCATCTTATATTATATCTATACTATTACTTCATATAAAGGGGCATTATAAAAACTTGAAACAATTATTTACAAAAAAATACTATTAATTTACAAAATTACAAAATAGTAACTGCTATCTAATTATTAACTTCTCTTTTAACTGCATCTTCTCACAAATTATCTACCATAACGGTTTACAGATTTTTTCTTCGATTCACACTCATCGGATGGACAGATCCGCTAGTGTACTATAAGCAAATACTCAAATCAGCCCAAAGTCTAGTTAGCAAGAAAACAAATGCTTTTATTTGTTGGATTAACACAAGCTGCAAGTTTACTAGGACTGGTGTTTTCAACCGTGGGCCAAGTATCTGAGCTACTGTCCATTTAGGTTTTTTGATAAGCAACTGTCCATTTAGTTAATCTGGAATAGCTGAAAAAATAAAACACATTTACTTTTTTACTTTCTAAATATGTTAACGATAGCATAATACTCTTAAGGAAAAAAGAAACTATTTTTAATGAAAACGTCATGAGATACCCACGCGGGTTTGTGCTTCTGCACAAAGAATGGTGCAAAGCAACACTCCTCCTCTGGAGGTTGATTATCGTACTCGTAACCAGTAAGGATTTGAATTTATCAATCAACAAATACAATCTTTACTAAAAAGATCACGGAACACACAAAAGATGCAATGTGATGCCAAACGGGCCCAATGGGAAATGACAACAAAAGTTGCACCAATTTCTATTACCAATAGAAGGAAAACCGCTATATTCATCATGCAGTCCCTTGGGGGAAATCGTTTGCTATTGTGTACCTCACTACCTTGAAGAGTGACCGAGTGAGAAACCGAGATTGTTCTAGCTCTCCACGGTTGTTTTCGATTTCTTTTTAGCCTGTTTTTTCACTGCATAGGTATAACACATGCAATCAGAGGAAACGAGATGATAAGTATTTGGTAGGAGCTACAACCATGTTTATAATTAGAAAATAAATACAAATAAAAGCAATGAGCACACCTGCTTTCCTTTTAGCGTCAGATTTTGCAAAGAAGTCGCTCCATTCATCTGTTAGAACCAAAACAGGCTCTTCTTCGCCTTCCTCCTCAATGATTGCCTGGTCATCAACACCTTGTGTCATCCTAACCACGAAATCATACAGACAATTAACTAGCTTGTTTGGTCGAGGATTAAGAGTCTTTTAGATGGTAGCCTTAAAACAGGAATACTACCGTTTTCTAAACGAAGGGAGAAATGGACGAATCTGGTTCAAAGCTTCTAGATTTTTTAAGGCAAAAACTCGATACAAAAAAAGAGGAAAGCTCAACGGATTTTTTGGTTTTTTGACTTGGAAAGACAAGAAACTTGAACGTACTTTCATCAAGTTTTTTTCTCTCAGTTGATAAAACTTAAAAGGTAGTACTGTTTTTGGTGGCAAACCAAAACGAACCCTAAATGGCATTTTGATAAATGAGAATAACAAAGTGAAGCTCGGACAAGAAAAGTCTGCACTTCAGTCACAATTTTTTTTTTAATATCTCAAATTTAGTCAACAGTCATCATGTATGACTGTATCCTGTAACGGCCTTAACCTTATAAATTTTCCAACCTCATTTAAGTTTTATTGTATCAAGTCTGTGAACTTGATTGTACGCATGATGGAACTGAAGTCACGCTAGTCCAATTCTATTCACCAAGTCAAACCTCCATTTCTATTTTTGCTACTGGACCCGATGTGGAGCGTTAGCATACAATCTCATTATACTTCGATGATGTTATGCCTTCCTACTAGTTGGTCAATGAAGATGGTTTTTTTTAATGCTTATTTTCAGATATGGCGGTACTTTGTGATAATAACCAGCACTGGTAAAAACTCAATAAATATATAAACAAATTCTAAGATATTGGTCCTCTTGCTTCCCACGGTATCTGTTCTTAAGCTGCATAAAGCCATTGCTCTTTTACCTCAAAAGCCAACTTGCCCATAGACAAACCTTACGTGATCAACAAGAAAACCACACCATGTAATTACGCAAGTACTCCATATGAACGAGATACTGAACTTCACTCATCCTAATACCATCTAATAAAATCTAAACAAATTATCATCACCAAACTGCGCCATAATCCCAATAATTTGGAGTTGGTTATAAGAAAACATATGAAAAATCAAGTAGCCTGGCAACCCTGAATTCTTTTACCCCATTTGTTCCCATCTAAAGTTACTCATTCATTGATCTGCCTAACACATTAATTTACAAATCAATTGCATCCGAATTTTAACCAAATCAACACTCCATATAGTTTACCATCGGAATTACACATTCCCTAATAAGTTAAACAAAATTCCGTTAAAGTTCCAAGTTGAAACACTGAATACAAACCATAACTTATTTGAGCTCAAGGGTTGAATGCATAAAGCAGGCACATAAACATAAAGCAATCAAGTCAAATAATGGAGAAAAAAAAACGATCTGCCTAACACACATATCTTTACAAATTACTTGCATCCAATTATAAACAAAGTAACATTAATAACCATAGACATTAAACTCGGAAATTTATTTAAAATTCCAATTCAAAACCTCAACCTGATTGAGCTTGAGCATGCAACCGATAAATACATAATTATAAAACAATTAAGACAAATAAGAAGAAGAAAAAATCGAAACCGTAAACATCCAATTCCACCTAAAGTAAACATTAATAATCATCAGACATTTAAATTCCTTTATAAGTTGGATAGATTCAGAAATTCATTCAACTCCAATTCAAAACCGTAGCATAATTGAACACGATAAATACATAATTATAAATCAATGAAGATATAGGGCGGGTTTGGCATCGGTTTTTTTGGTCAAAAAGCTGCTTTAAAAAACCAATGAGAAAAAAAGCTTGCTTAAAGGAAGCTACTGTTTGGCACCACCTTAGCAGTTTTACTTACAAGTGACATATAACTTATTTTCATTTACAAGTCACTTTATACTTAGTTTTAATTTACAAGTGACTCGTACATATACAAAATGATTTAATAAGAAAATTTCTACTTTTGTAATTTTTACGTGAAAAAGCTTTAAAAATCCCCAAATTTCTAGCTTTTTCGACTCAAAAGATCGTTTTTGAAAAGATAAAAAGCATAACAATTAACAAACACTCAGAAAGAAAAAAAAAACTAATAAAGCTGAGGAAAAGTTGTACCAAACAGACACATATATAAGAAGAAGAAGAAGAAGAATAAATAATATCAGAATCCATTTTTGCCAAAGGGACATCAAAATCCTTAACAAGTTAAATAAATAAAAAAAACATAAACAGTCATTAAAATTTCCAATTTCAAACCCGTAACCTAATTGAGCTGGAGGGTGCAAATAAAAAATAATAAAAAAAAGAATAGAAATAAAAAAGGGAGTATTTAACTTACAAAGGTGTAGAGAGAGAGTGGGGGCAAAAAGGGTGGTGATGAGTGTGTGGTGGAATAAGACGGTTATGAACTGGGCAATTAGGTGACGAGTGTATATGATAGTAATTATTATTATTATTATTATTGTGATGAGGATTAATATTTAACTGAGGCGGTGGATTATATAACGGCGAGCACCGTGTTACGCTATTTTCTGGAGGTTCCATTTTACATATACCGGAAAATGGAGTATTGGGTTTTCTACGGAATTAACAGGGAACGGTTATAGGAGTTCACAAACCCGTTTACATATATAAATAAATATATTTAAAAAACCGTTTTTGTTGACACTAGTATGGCCTTTTATTATAAATCTTTAAATTATTATCATCACGCATAGTTGATCCGGTTTGCTGCAAACACTAAATCAGTTAAAACTCTTAAAAGCCATGAATTCCTTATATCTGAAACACTTAAAAAGAATTCTTTCATTTTTGGCCAATCAATCACTCAGCGTAAATTCTCTCCCGAAAACCAATAATTTTCTATAATATATCCTGCAAGTAACCTCAAGTGTATCTAAAGACGATGTCGAATATAGATAAAAAGACAAACATAAAACGAGTGCTCAGTCGAAAAAAGATTCAAATAACATTGATAGAAAAATCGTCTTTTGTATTTGTATTACGTCAACCTCAACTCTCAAGTGCCTATAACCAGCTACACAAACACAATTCACGACTTTAAATCAATCTCCCTCTCATTAGGTTATATTTACACCCAAAGAGGGAAACTGAATATCCCGGAAACCGGAGAGAAAATTGATATAAATTCTTGTCTAACGTAATGATTTTCTTTTATCCACAAAAATAAACTTGAGAAAAAATGATGTCGCATAATCCTATATGAACTAATCGCTATGTATCTCTGTTATCTCCTCATTATTCAATAATCCCAGCAATGAACTCAACGGAAATGAACCTGCTGCTGGAAGGGAGATGACGTGGCCATTAACGGCCGTTCTAAAACGTTAGGCTGTAAAGGAAAAAAAGTGAACCCAGATGATTGTGGAGCACCAATTGCTGAATGATGTACTGAACTGCTGATTTGAAAAAAAGAGAGTAAATAATTAGGTTAAGGAGAACTTGGGAACCAATTTATCGAATAAGAGATGTCTAAAAGGATTGATAGTAGTCGATAAAAAATGACTCACCTAAATGATAGTGACAATGATGATTCTACACTTGACAATGCACCGTTATTATCAGGAGAAACCAATGACCAAAACACTGCAGACGAAAGCAATAACTTCATGAGAAAACAGCACTGAAAAAAAAGGCCAAACAAATTGTCCTTGCATTTTTTCTTTAGAAAGAAAGTATTTTCATTTGACTTGATTGGTAACACAACTATACACAAACTTGCTGAACTTCAACACTCATTATACAATACCATGTAGGTAAGATCTAAAGAAATAAAAATAGAGGCTCATTAGCACCTTACAAGCTCTATTCGTTTCCTCAACATATAGTTGTCATTCTAAGTGATTAGCAATTCTCCAAGCAATGTAAATTTTTCATTGTAACTTTTTCCTTTCAATAAAGCATATAACTTTTGTGTATCGCAGAGTTGGAACTTCAGAAACCAAACATCTTGAAGAAAACTGATTCCAATCAGCTTTGCTGTTTTGGTAAAATAAACTTTGAAAGACAGAGATAACATAATACCTGAATGTTGAGGGGGTTCCTGAAAACCGGAATATAACCTCGTGTCCTGCAAAAAATTGAAAAACAAGATCACATTTTTATACACATTGACAAACCATTGTTTTCCTTTAGTAATACGGCAAATAACATAATTCATCACAATCTATGAAGCTAGGCAAAGCAGTTTTAAATCTATATACTCACCTCTCCTGTTGTACTATTAGACACCTTGTGAGAAATTTCTGTAAAAACAAAACCTATATCAGTCAAGTGAATATATTTTGCAGGTTAATCACTTAAAAGTTTAGTGCTAAGAAAACGGAAACTAAAGCTTTTTGATTATATAATGAGCCATTTGAAAAGAAAGAGAATTGAGATGTGCATGCACATACAAGCACCGTTCACGAGGAGGCTGTATATATCAAGTTTAGTACAACTGGGAAATGAAAATAAATAAAGGACTGCCAGGAGATAACTAATTACCCAAATTAGGCAAACTGGGGTTTACTGCCAGAGTTAGACCAAGGAAACAATCATCGGTTTGATTGCCAAAGTCCCATAGCTTCAACTCAAGATCAGGTCCAGGTACTGTGTGGGGAAAAATCAATAGAGAGAACTAAGCAAATATATATAACTATATACAAAAGATACAATATATCATGCCAGAAGAAGATATCATGGTATCACATACCCATGCTATTCAGTTTTAGCTGGAATGGATCCCTTACTGCACGAGGGATTCTTGTACTCATCTGCTTAACGGAACATGTTAAATAAACATAAGAAATGAACGATTAGTAAATAAAAAAGCTAATCACAATTTCGTACACCAAATTATGATCAGGTTTGACCTTTGTACACGAATATATGAAAATCACCAATCAGTCCACTAATACTACACCTTGATAGAGTTGTGGCATTTAATAGTTACGAATCACACTATTCTATCATGTTTTTTTATACATCGTACATTGTTTAATCACATCTTTTCTACTTTAGTCCCCAACCTATGCATTAGTGTACAAAATCAAAAAACATGTTTGGTTATAATACTTGCTAATTTTGTAGATTGGTGTACAAAATTGGAAATCCATGATGCAACAATGTACAAAACTGTATTAAACTCTGAACGAAACATAAAGAGCCTGAGAATTACATGGAAAAATGGATGACGCAAGGCTTGCTCTGCAGTTGGCCTTCGCAGAGGGTCCCACGAAAATAATTGCTAAGCATGAGAAGAAAAAATGGAAGAAAATGACAAAATTAGTTGCTTTAGAAATCATACAGTTTAAAAGTTATTGTTAGGTAAAAATCTCATTTATTTACAAAAGTACATACCTTAATCAGATCTATAGCTTCAAAGCTGACGTTGGGCATGATATCTGTGAGGTTAGTCGGCAAAAACTGCAAAATGGGAGCGGAAAAAGTTAAAACATAATACACAAAAAGTTAACAAAGCAGAACTACAACAAAGTTAAAACGGTAAAATCAACTCCATAAAAACATCACCTGTGTATGACTAATATTTACAAGCAGCGATATATTTTTTGCTTCCGGAAATATGTTCCAATCTGGAGTACCAAGAACACAACATATCTTGTATAATTGATCAATTTCACTGCCCATAGAAAAAACAAATCAATGACACTAATACAGTACAACTGTACAAGTAATAAGAATTATTGAATCGGCTTCATAACAACATTGCATGGTGATTAAATAAAATCTCGTGAATTTTCTAGCCAAAATATTCAGAAGATGTAGTTTAATCATTTCGGGAATTTTATACAAGACGCAATTCATGTATATCCATCATATTTTGCTTGGTAAGTTATATAAAGGCACGCATATTAGAGTAAAAAAATATTGAGGGGGATGTGTTTGTATCTATTTATGGGAATTTAGGTTATGTTGGCAGTAATTACCTTTCGCCAGGAAAAATGGGGCAGCAAGTGAAAAGCTCAGCCAGTATGGCTCCAATTGCCCACATGTCTGTTTACAAAAAATAAAATATTAGTTGTCGTCCATATAAACCTTTGATTGAGCACCATATCACATTAAACTTTTATTGAAAGCTCAACCAAATAAATATTAGAAGTACAATTTAATATTTCAATCATTTACGATCAAGTTCTCCCAAAAAATGCATTTCAAGTTTTCTGTACAATTCTTCCAGAACAGCAAGGATTAGTTATAAATTCGACTTATTGTTTTCATTTCAGTACAAGCGGAAAAGCAATCAGAGAAGTGAAAGTAACCTACCAACTGCAGGAGTATAAGCCGACGATTGCAATAAAACCTCTGGTGCTCGGTACCTTTTGCAAAAAGTTATAACTTTAACATAAGATAATTACTAAAATAGGCAGAAAAAAAAATACAAAACAAGTAGGCAAATTATTGCAAACACTTACCAACGAGTGGAAACATATTCAGTAAAAGGGGGCAGTGATGACAATTCTCTAGCCAGTCCAAAGTCAGCAATTTTAATGAGGTTCTTTGTAACGAGCAGATTCTCTTCAAAAAGAAATAGAAAATTAACAAATAAGAAACTTTAAGTTTAAGTAAGTACCAAAAAACAAATAAGAAAATTAACAAAACAAATAAAAATGTATCTATTTACCAGGTTTTAGATCTCGATGGAAGTATCCATTACAGTGCATATGTACAAGCCCTTGCAACACTTGGAACATGTAGGCTCTAATCTCTTCTTCGGAAAAAGGCTTTCCCCGCTCTCCCATAATCTGGTAAAGATTATACTCCTGAATAGACACAAAAAATAAGGCATACAAAAATTAAACTTGCATATTTCATTTGACAGACCCAACTGTAAACTTCTCCTTTGTATTAACATAGTAATCATGATCCCAGATTTATCAAAAAGAATAAGTAGATGAAAGAACCATGTGTGCCTCTCTACAAAAATGTTATGCAACAAGGTTTTAATTTTTTTTTGGAAAAGTTCCAGGTTCTTGTTATTAGTTATTTTAACAATCTAATTACTACTATCTGATATAAGTCACTCATTAGTTCCAGAAAACGTTTCCATTCAATTTAGGTGGGAAGTTGTTCTCCTTTATTTTAATACTATTTTATATAATAGTAGGGAAATATATTTGTGAATATTCATCATGAAAACTACATGTTCCACGAACAAAATATTCTTCTCTCATTTTCCAGTGAAGCAAACTAATTCTAAATTACAAACAGATGAAGATGATGTAATGATTTGTATCTTACCATGTAGTCAAATATGAAGAACAACTCATTATTTTCTCTGACAATCTCCTTCAACTTTATAATGTTTGGATGATTCAACTTACGGAGGGACTGTAAAAAAAACAAAACAAAAAACATTAGCATCGACGCTTCTTTCCAGTTTTTGTTTCAGCAAATACACTGTCCGCTTGTTTATAAATATATGGAGATTCTAAGAAATCCATGATATACCTTAACTTCTCTTAGATTTATGCACTCTTCCCAATCATAAAACTTTCTTTTCATCTTCTTTACCGCAACCTGTGGAGAAACTAGTCATTCTAAAAAAAAAAGGACACATATAAACACAGAAATTGAGAGTGGCATTATATGACTACAAAAGAAAGAGGATAATGTGTGCAATGTGCGTAACACCATATCACTTCCAAGCATAGACAAATATAATTTTTAGGCCTAATGGCTAACAGAAACAACTATGAGAACAAAAGATAGAATTACAGAAAAGAAGCAACCTTTGTTTTGTTTAAAGATTAATAAGATCACAATACTGGAAAAATTATGCGAGTTACGAGTGGAAGCAAGAAAAAGAAACACTTACAGTTTCATACGTTTCCATATTTACAGCTTTGTAAACACTGCCGCAAGTACCATTCCCAAGCTCTTCCAAAATTCTATACCTGAAAATCAACATTCAAAATGAACAAAATCACAGACAGAACATATATAAAAAGATATATGTGCAAAATATCACCGACATAGCATATATTTACCTCTCCATTATTCGAAATGTTGTATCGAGTAAACTGAACTTTATTTAACAGGCTTCTACTGAACCAGAGGTTCCTATACTTTCACCTCTATAATTCTCAATTCCTTGTATACGTATAAAAGCTCTAAACTTTGGCATATAGTATAAAATGACGATAAAACCCAATTTCTCGTAAAAGAGGTTGAACAGGGAATTAATCAGCATGGTTTAAGCGCAGCCTCTACAAGCTGCAATCAACTATTATCATCTAAAAAACAACTCGAACTATACAAACTCTTCCATCTCACATTAGGCAATAAGCTCCTGTAAAAACAAAAAGGTAGATTGAATAATGTTTAGTAAGATTCAAAGAACTCTCACAAGTACAAAACTAAGGTCTATAGCTCAAACAGAGTAGCAGTAAATTAAATTGTTACTATCAATTCTCATACTAGTATTATTTTTAATACATATAGTATATACTGTAATAACGTAACAGCATATGTAACTATAAGCCCATTGATAAATTTCTCACTTTCATAAACTTGAATCTAGTGAAGCCGAAATTACCGGTGATAAAAATATAGAGCTTCTTCAGATCAGAACCACTTTGAAGTTTTCGATTACTAAAATCATAACACCCTCCAAACTTCTGGAACATAGGGCGAGTTAACAGTTTATTTTTGATCTAGAAAACGATATATGTAAACAATTAATTTGATCTTGTTTTTTATTCTTGAAAGATCACAATATCACTAAAAGAGATAGTTCTTTTATTGAGAATTTACGTCACTAAAAAGACCGAAATCCTTAATCAGCATTCAATATTCATTATATACATCTTTTATATATTATATAGTAAAAGAAAATTGGAGGTGTGATTGTGTGAAAGCAGTAAATTAGTCCTAAAAAACATTTTTTCTTAATAAACTTTATCACAGAGATGGTTTTCATCAAAAAGATTTAACTGGCAAACTGACAGATTGTAATATAAATTTGAGAAACAAACCATAAAAGTTGCGTCTTTATGATACTCAAATAGCAAAATTCTGAAATCTTCAAACAGCTTGAGATGGTGAATAAAAAAAATCGGCATAGCTATAATATATATATATATATAAAGATGTATGAATTGGGCCAATTAACTATTAAACTTCATTAAAAGGAAAGATTTGTCAAAAGGGCCAATTAGACAATCGAATAGTTTGTCGGAAATTGAGAAATATATTTTATAAAGTTCTAAAAAGAACACAGATAGAGAAAAAATAATCATAAATCATAATTCAAGTCCAATTTCACATTATAAACTGTTTAGCTCTTATAAGAAATATAGGATCAATTTCTTCATACTTAATTAATTAATCAGAATAAATAAACTAATAAATCAGGAGCTAGATTAAA
The DNA here is from genome assembly GCA_963920805.1 of Primula vulgaris. NCBI lineage: Eukaryota > Viridiplantae > Streptophyta > Magnoliopsida > Ericales > Primulaceae > Primula > Primula vulgaris. Next base: position 22,627,989 of record OY987219.1, read on the forward strand.
TTCCAGAACTGCGAGAAATTAAACTCACAATCAAGCAGTAAAAAATGTAATTTTTCACAAAACTGTTCAGCTTTTATACAAAATATATGTCTATCTATCAATTTATTCATGCTACACATAAATTAATTAATCAAAAAACTAGTAAAATCGTATTTTAAAAAAATTCTGTTAACTATTTCTGATTAATTAATTAAATTCCAGAATTAAGCTCATAGACGAAATATACAAAACAATTTCTCCATACGAGTAATTAATTAGTCAGGATAGATGATTTATTTAAATCAGAAGCTAAATTAAATTCTATAATTGAGAGAAATTAAAGTTACCTTCATACAATATAAAAGTATTTCTAAAAAATATTGTCAATTAATTTTTGATTGATTAATTCAATTACAAAATTAAGCACTTAGGCGAAATATACAAATCAATTTCTTCATACGAGTAATTAATTAGTCAGGATAGATGATTTATTTAAATCAGAAGGTAAATTAAATTCTATAATTGAGAGAAATTAAACTCACCTTCATACAGTATAAAAGTATTTTTTTAAAATATTGTCAATTAACTTTTGATTGATTAATTCAATTACAAAATTAAGCTCATAGACGAAATATACAAAACAATTTCTACATACGAGTAATTAATTAGTCAGGATATATGAATTATTTAAATCATAAGGTAAATTAAATTCTATAATTGAGAGAAATTAAAGTTACCTTCATACAATATAAAAGTATTTATAAAAAATATTGTCAATTAACTTTTGATTGATTAATTCAATTACAAAATTAAGCACTTAGGCGAAATATACAAATCAATTTCTACATACGAGTAATTAATTAGTCAGGATATATGAATTATTTAAATCAGAAGCTAAATTAAATTCAAGAATTGAGGGAAACTAAACTCACCTCAATACATTATTTCGTAATGTATTTTTTAACCGCTGTAAATAAATGGATCAAAAATTGTAAAACAAGAGAGAGAGTTTTTTTTAAAGAGAATTTGCGTATAACAGCAAAATCCGCGGAAGAAACGAAGGAGAAGAAACCCAAGCGGGGATTAAATAAATATATATAAAAGGAAATATTATTATTAATATTGGTTTTAAAGGGTCAATTCGAGTAATGTGTCCCTATATTTCTAACTATTTTGTCTAAATTCCAAATATATTCATGTTTATGCATATAGGACCCATGAATTTCTCAAGTTCATATTTCCATTTTGGAATGTTGCATATTAACTGTTTAGGAAAATATAAACAATATATTAGATTATTTTATTTTATTTATTTATTTTCCATTTTCATATCAATTTAACTAAAATATGACAAATTTGAAAAGTAAAGTAGTCATTATGTCACCTTAAATTAGGTGAATTCCAGTATTAGACTCGTTAATTAATCGAAAGAGACCGAATATATCATTAAAACATTAGAAATGTTCAAAAGTATCAAACTAGCTAGTCTAATAGATGGGCTATTATTGAATCTCTCTCCTGCAACGAATGTAATACGAATATGAATGTGTATAGAATTTATTTAAATGTATTATTCAATGTTTTATTTGAAGTAGTAGCTATCAGAAAGTTTGAATAATGGACATTGTATGTATAGAAATAATTAAATTTAATAATTAATCAATTTATGGCTTATTTATATAAGTATTAATTAGTGTTTTTTTACCAATGCTTTTGGATAAGCTATTATATGGCACCTGCTATCCGACTTGTTATGAAAACTTAGTGCTCGTGGTTTGTTTTAAAGATTGAAGATGAAACAATTGAGCCGAAACCATTCAATATTAGACTATAAAGACAAAAAAATATTAAGATACAAAATCACTGAGAATTCGTAACTAATCTTTAAATAGATTCTAGTGCAATATATTTAATTCGTAAAGAAAACTATACATTTCCCTTATTTTTATCAGTGTAGTCTTCCACTTTTAGCATATACCACTTTTACTAGTATATAGAGAATTTTACGTAACACTCCGTAAATAACCAAATACGTCGATTTCACAGATTCGATTCCGAAATTACCACCTTCACAAAACTTTGGGATCTCTCTGCTGTAAATAAAGTTACGGTGACCAAATGAAAGAGTATAAATTTATTAATTTACATTATTTCAATTAAGAAAAAGGAAATAAAGGCGTGGTTGTGTGTGGAAGGGATAGGTGGTGGTCCCCGAGGAATATTTAAATGGCTAATTTGCCCCTACATTTAATCTGTAGTATCTTTGTGATCTTAATTTTCTGCTAATGACGATATTAACCCCGTTTATACGGAGTATATTCCAGAAAGGCCTTTCGATTCCGGGTTGTAATTTTGTTGTCAATTACGGTTCGTTAATTGCGCTACTACCACACATATGCTACAATATTACCGTACTACTCAATTTAGTGGTACGGTGATTGTAATCGATTTTCGATACCATGATATTGTACCATATTACCATTTATATATAAAATACTCATATTCAAATATAATTATTAATACTTTATTTAACATTTAAGATACAAAATAAGATGCATAAGCTATGATCAACTATTCATAAATGAAGTGTTATACCATGTTTTTCGAAGTTGGTAATGTAGCGTACTATATCATTACCATACCGCACTTATGGTATACCGAAAGTACGGTATACAAAAGCATGGTACGATAATGATATTGAAATTTAGTGTACCGTACATGTGCGATACAATAATATTATCACAAAATTTTTTAGGATATTGTACCATTTACACCTCTGCTCCTGGTCTATATTGGATAAGGGTATACAGATAATATGAAATATTTATTTTCCTTTCCAGCATTTATTTAAATTGACTTTTGCTTTTTCAAGTGGCGATAAGTTGATGAGTGATGACTCCTTGTGTTTATCTAAAACGAGTTTGTAAAGAAAGATACTTTTGATGCTTTACAAACAGTATGATTTATGAAAACTGTACAAAATGAAAATGGTTTAAACTTTAAAGCTTAATTTTGTTTCCAGTTTCAAACTTAATTATTTACAAATTTAATTTAATTTTACCGGTAGCTTAATCTTAACCCACTTATTTTGGCCAGTATAAATTACTAAAAGTTTTCCCTTATGAGTCTTTGCTTCCTTGAAATAAAAAAGAATCAACTTATTTGCTTCAAACACAAGTCAAACAAGCATTCTACGATTCCCCTATAACTTTTTTTAGACCACATCATCATGAGTGACCGTAGTTTATCACAGTTGTATAAGAATTATTGTATCAAGTAGTGTAATGTAATGTGGTGAAATATATAATTATACAATCTTATATATAATTAATTTCAAAATACTGTCTTATCTTCTTTCTAATGTTCATATGAAATACTTCATCCGTCCCGAAATAAGTGTACTGGATTCCATTTTGTAACGTGTCAAAATAAGTGTACACTTTCTTTTTTTAGTATTTTTTTTCATTTTTATTTTTTTGAAATATCAATATTTGGTCGTTAAATCTTGCCAAATTTACAAATATAATCTTATATTATATGTAATAAATAGTTTTTATTTGAAAATTTTGATTTTCTGATACTCCTTTTTAGTCGAACTTTAAATGAAATGAGTTCAAATCCTTAAATAACACATTTTTCGAAGCAGAACAGTTTTTTCGGGATTGGATGGACTATTTCATAATAAAAGAATAAATATCACTATCCAGCTCCCAACGAACATGAACCTACTAATTTGCTAAAGATGCTAATAAATAGTTAAATACTATTAATTTAGTATTATATGACCATGCTATTAAAGGATGACATTTTCTGAGGCAGCAATCATGAGTAGCATTTAACAAAATACAAATCAGGATTTCTTTCCATGCAGCTTGATCCTGATTCCTGGCATTACTTTTAATTTTTAAATGGCAATGAATGTTACAGAATATTAAAAACCAAAATCTGTAACTATTAATCTATTATACACAAAGTGAATGCATTTATTTTGTTTGGAGTTATGATCAATAAATGAATGCATTCAGAAGCATAAAATGGACAATATATATACATGAATACACTTACGGATCTAGCTGCTTTGGATGTGAGAACCCATCAATCAATTGTGTTTGAGCCTGTTAATACTATATAGTATTTGAGTCTTTTGAGCCTGGCCCAAATATAAAAGTCTTAACTAATCTCATATGCTAGTAGTAGAGTGGCTCTTTGAAACAGTCAGCTTATTTGACTGTTTATGGTACAATCAGCTTATATTCGTGTTTTGGAGAGAAACCCAAAAATTAGATAAGCCAAAAATGAGATACTAAACAATTTACACAATAATGAATGAATCTCTTTCCAATTTCTATCAAGTTTTTGTAATACTGATATACAAAACAAACGATTACATAGCACACGAGCGCATAAAAGATTTAGCAATACAATCGAAACTTTTGTATCGAGTCTCAGTAGCATTATAAGTTCACAATTATAGGCAACAATAACCAAAATAAAACCCGATCAAGTATAGATGTTAAATTTAATGTTCGATGATTATTTTCCCCGAGGCATGGCCATCGACGCTCTTAGCCCAACCCTCTTCAGCCTTACCAAGAGGATATTTCGAATCTACCACTGTTCTAAGCTTACCTTCCTTTACCAAATTCACAAGATACTCAAGGTTCTCAGATTTGGCAGTCATAAACATTGGCAAAAGCTGCTTCTTCGAAAAAGTCATTTTCTTCGCCACAAATATCATAAAGGCGCCAGGACGAGGTGTCAAATGTACTACCTGTTAGATAATCGGAATAATCTGAATCAAGAAATGAAAGATCTCTGGCAAAAAAATCAACCAGGCATTGATGTAGATGACTAAATAAGTAAAAAATAATCTACGAAACTGAAAAGAATTGGAACAGAATGGGATAGTTACACACGACAAGTCTCCAAACGATTTCACAGGAGAGAAAAGGTACAAAAGCATATCTTCCGGATTGCTTTTATACTCAAATCGCAACAAGTAATAGGCTGGAAAATACATTACTAACTTGTAACCACTATATATAAATGTATGTTAACAATAGGGTTGTTACATTACCTTTCCCTTTTCACTCAAATTCGGCTCAATTTTAGACCAACCATTGCCACTAGCACAATGTATAACCGCATCATATTTCTTTCCCGACGGACTTTTATAAGCCGATCCCTCAGGGGTCTTATAGTCAATTACCTCATCGGCACCCAAGCTCCTCACCAGGTCCATATTGCGGGCCCCGCAAGTGGCGGTGACATGGCAGTTTCCTAGCTTTGCAAGCTGTACAGCGTAGTGGCCGACCCCACCAGATGCAGCGATAACAAGGACATTTTTATTGGGCGCAGTGCCATCGAGGTTAATCTCACTGGGACCGACAAGGGCTTGGTGAGCTGTTAGAGCTGCCATGGGTAATCCCGCGCCTTGTTCTGCTGACACCTCAGCAGGCCTGTGAGCAGTTAGATTTTCCTTAGCTACTGCATACTCAGCTAAACCGCCTTGATTCTGTTAACATATATACACATGAAACGTATAGTTTAGTACATGAAATGAAACAAACTTGAAAAGTGGCATACACAGCTAAGACAACTTGATTCTGTTAAAGTATACACCTGAATCACGACCTTGGGCAAGTGTATATATGATCTTTAAACTGAAGCCTCAATTTAGACCAACAAAAGATAGTTAACGGAGTTCATTCAATTGACTTCTAGATTTTCAGGTCAGTATTATAGGGATGCTGGGGATTTCAGCTGAGCAATTAAATGGAATTTAATTTTAACCAAACAATTAGCTGAACTCACTTGCTAAACCAAACAACTGTCTATCCGTTAAACCACCTCAACCCTTGCAGGATGGTGAGTAAAAGCCGATCTGTTAAATTTTGTTTTCTATTTACTTGTATGTTACGCTGTAGCACGTATTGAAGTGTATCATATTCATGTCTAGCAAGGAAATGTGAATTTTTTGAGAAAGCAGGAAAAAATCATCTAGCAACAAGGATGTTTCGGTTAAGTAATTGATACACAGAGTCATAGAGTATTAAGTGACGACAAACTTGAAAGCATAGAAAGTGCATAGTGATTTAAAAAAAAAAAAACTATTTGCTCGTAGCTTTTCCAATCAACCAGTATTCGATATATTTGTTCAAGAGTTGGGTCATGATAAACCAGCTTAAAAGGGGAACCTTTTGGTTCTCTGACATGAAAAAACTGCTTTTTTTAACCAGCAAACTTAAAGAAGCCATTCTGTTTCCTCTAAAGGTGCAGGCAAACAAGTCTTAAGAGCCAAAAGTGTAAGTGAAACATTATGAAAAAAGACACTTACAGAAACACTAAGCAAGGCGACTACTTTATCACCGGCTTTATAATTTTTTACACCAGACCCAACTTCAACTACTTCTCCTGCTACATCAACACCTATCCCAAACAAAAATAAATACAATTATAATAAGACATCAAACTTAAAGAAGATAATGTGGATGTACAATCTTAACAACACTTACATGCAGTATGCACACATGAAGATGTTATCATGCCTTAACTAGCTCCCGGTTATGATATTTACTGTATATTAATCACATATAATTGCAATCCAAAGTCTATGCATAATGCATAGGTTGGAACAACTTGGCAAATATCTTGTGACACAGGGTTGAATGATTTTCACTATAGATTTTAGAAAATTGCCACTATGCGACTCATGACTATCGTATTTTCTAGCTTCATGACAAGGAAAGACGTGTTTCCCAGATGTTTTTGATGGGTATAATATACTTCAATAAACGCATTTTTGTGTTTGGCATGTTGTTCAATAAACTGATTCATATTTTTATGAGCATACACCTCGGTAAACTGATTTTTATGGGCCTACAACAGTTATTCAAGTTTGGTGCAATATTCGATTCACGCAATGAGATCTCCAATAACAATACTAAGACACAGTGGAGAATAATTGAATTGAGGTGATAATTTTCGGCATTCTAACTAGTGAGCGAATAGACTCACCTGGTACTTGAGGAAATTTACGAGGGAGAAAAGGACGCATTATGCCTTTTTGAATTCTCCAATCAAGAGGATTTAAACTGGAAGCCTCTACTTTGAGCAAAACCTCGTCCGCCTTCGGAACAGGAACAGGTGCTTCCGCATGCTAATATAATAAAAAATAAAGCCATACAGTAAGTTGCGGAACTATAATTTGTAACATGGAGCCGTTGCAACCTGTTTAAAAAGCAACTCGGCTTATTGTATTGTATTTATCAATTTCATTCCCTACATTTCACCGGTTTATAAAATACTAATGATAGGAACTGAAAGTCTGAAACGGTGAAACCCATCTGTATTGACAAGAATATAACAATTTAGCCTTTTTAGTGTTAGCCCTCGTTTGTTGTACATATGGTGATTAATGATTATGCATTTCAAAACAAATGTTACGACAATTGAGTAGAATATGTAATTTTTACCTTTAAAACTCCTCCATAACTGTTATACTGAACCACATGCATGAGCTTTTTTCCAGACATGTTCATTCAGCTTAGAAAACAGTCAAAATTTTATGGAAACAGAGAAAAGAAGAAAATGAAAATTGGAGACAATTAAAAGGGTTATGAGAAGGTGGTATATAAAGAAAGGGGGAAAGTGTTAGAATTGAGAAATTTCAAAGATTCCAAATTACAAAACGATGTCATCATGTGGACTATTAAACAAGTGACTTGCTGGCCTAGTTACAACCATGTACCCAATGCATACTAAGAAGTCGGTTCGAAGAATGGTAAACAAGTATCCTGCTAACCAAAAAGCTATTGTGTACTTTTATTGACTCAATAACACACCATATACCACATATATTAGAGCAGGAGACTTGTTGCTTTTTCATTGTATATCTTGTTTAGTTTTTTTTTTTCAAAAAAGGAAAGTTAAGTACTTAAGTCTGACTGCCTATTTGGCGGATTCAAAATCTTAAAAAGATGATTCATAAACCACAAACTGAGATTTTAATAGGTAATAGGAGTTTACGTTTTTGTAACTTATGTTCAGACACGAAAGTGTGTTAATGTAACATGATTCCGTTAGACCAATTTATTTCCTGTAGTGCTCTAAAAGTGTGGGAATGACTCAGAAGATGATTTGATGAATGAAAAGAAAAGATGCCATATAAAATGGGAATTAGCATACTTTTCAAACAAGAGACATATTAAGTAATAGTATGACCTAGAGATGTACAAAACACTTGAACAAGATGATACTAGCATACTGGAAAAATGCATCTCATTAGTATAAAAGGCGGATGTTGATTACGTTTATAAAAAAACTGCTTCTGGTTAAAATACAGAACTGCGGCAGGGAACGCATTTGCAAGACTATCAAAACAATAATGAAAACTGGAAAATTTGAAACACTCACTAGGGCCTAAGAGTAAAAGAAATTTGCAAGGCAATCATGGACGCAATATACCTTCTAATTTTCCAGTCAAGTTTTATGCTTGATGCTTTACTTCAATGAAACTGCATGCATCTTTATTTGGAACCGGATTAAGGATATCCAGATGCATCTTTAAAGAGCTTTGCGAGGTACCACAACCTGTAAAATACTGAATGGTCTTTTGCAATTTGATTAGGAGCTACAAAAGATCAATATATATTTATAAGTAAACAGCATCTAGACAATTCATTATGAAACTGTTCCTTGAGCTACACCGGGCTAAAAACATAAGCCATAGTTGTTTGCGTTTAATAGAAACAAATGAGGCATGGAATGTCCAAATTGTCTTGCTAAAAAATACAGCATATAATAGCATCAGTCTGGAAAAAGTGGGGAAAACAGATGCTTTACACTTTCCACTCTTGATATTCCAAAATCATTGTTGTACTGCAAATATGTAAAATTTTGTCTTGGACTTATTATTGGAGCCCAAAGATAATCGCTCCGTAAACCATTACTAACAATCGTAAGGATATTTGTAGCATGAATATTTCAGAAAGCTTGATAAGTGTTACACTAGAACAATGTCGGCTTACCTTTTTGGCAGCAGTTTTACGACTTACCAAATACCTGCAGGAAGCCCCCAAAAAGTATTTTAACTCTTTAAGAAAGTGGTTTATGAGTGCTAAGAAAACCATCTGTATTCAGTATACAGACAAGAAAGTGAACAACAAGAGGGCAAGATTTAAAATGTGTACTGCACTCAGGAACATGTATATAACTATTGAAGATTAACCATAGCTTCTAGCCTCCTGCGACCTTGAAATGTTGTCAAAGAATTGAATTACTCCATATAGAACTTTGCTCTCCCTCATCTACTTAGAAAGGACTTATCTGATGTAACTATTATGGACTTTCCACAGTTTGAAACAATTTGCCAGTTCAGTAAATAGTAGTGATATACTGATTTATGAATTTTATCAAGCTTTATCAATATTTACTAAGATTTGCTAATCAATACAAATTGCTATAATATATTAGGAATGGACATGGTACTACGTAACTACATCCGATACAAATCATTATTCGAAGAAAGAACCACGACGATAATTAAAACTCGCCATGCTGCTAAATTACCAAATATCATCAACCCTATGAAATGATCAAACTTAACCATTTCTCTCACATTGAGACAATTAATATAGAATTTACCTACAACTTGGGATACATATAAATTTTAAGTAGCTACTATCACATTTCTCTCTACAGTCTACTTATTAAGTCAATTTTCACGTAAACATCACATGTACAACAAAACGCTACTATCACATTGTTTAAGTGACAATTTAGATACGTAATTAACCAGCGTATTCTTCTCGGCCAAGACATGTTTAACACATTGAGTACAAAAGAAAATACCAAGTATAATAACGACTAAAAAAAAATTGTTGTTGCAAAAGTACTTGGAATGCCAAAACAGCCCCGAGAGTCCGTCATTTCTTTTGGAGAGCTTTAACTAACTCTCTTGCTACAGAGGAAAATCTTTTCAAGATAAAATGTGGGATTAATCTTATGTGTCCGATGTGCAATGAGCATGTGGAAACTACGGAACATTTGCTTCTTTAATGTAGTTGGACAAGGGCTGTTTGGTTTCGAAGCCCTTTTTGTACACATGTTGACCCGGCATCGATCACTTCTCTAGCTGCCTGGACTGAATCAATGATGACCAATTTTTCTACAAACTACACCTTAGAGCTTATTATGAATATAAGTTGGCAAGTTTGGAAGTCTAGGAATGATACGGGTGTTTAATGATAAATCTCCGAGACCGACATCAATCATTTTTCATGCCCTTAATTCTCACGGTGATTTTATCAAAGATTGCTATAGTTGGAAAGAAAGTGAGTAAGATATGGGTGAAGGGCGTAATAAAGGAAAATGGAGTAAACCTCAAAGTGATTCACTAAAAATTAATGTCGATGCTTCGTATAAACAAACTGGTGAATGGGTTGGGGGAGGAGTTATTGTTCGCGACGAGTTTGGTGATCTTGTCGACTTATGGGGTGACGGTTTTAAGTGATCTTCTCCAATTATGGCCGAAATTTGAACACTTAGAATGGCTTGCTATATGCCAAAAGAAAATGAGTGGACAAATGTTGAATTCGAGACGGATAATATAAATCTTATAAGATGTCGCATAAGGAAAATACGTGACCCCACATGGAAAATAGATGCTATAGTCACCGACATACTTTCCTTAACAAAGGACATGAATTGGAGTTTCGATTGGGTTCCGATATCGCTTAATAAACCGGCAAATCATCTAGCCATTTATGCTAGATTTAGTTCTAGTGAGTTTAGATTACAATGTATTCCGACCGTTTATGGTCTTATTTGTATGACGATTTATCTTAATGAAATTTGTTTCTTCTTAAAAATAAAAATAAAAATAAAGAACTAACATTCCGAATGTTATAATATATTTTGTCTTGAAACAGACGACTAACCAAACAAGTCAAATTATCATTTTTGGAACTCTTCAAACACAGCTCAAATACTCCTATTAATTTAAAGTGGTCATCTCTATAGGGTACATGCCATCATTTAAATTATCAGCAATAACTAGTTAAGTAATTGAGAACAGAATAATATGAACCCCATAAGTAGTATAGCAAAGTTGTTATCACGGAGATTATTGGGACATTTAATCGTTTACTTACTTATTTAATAGAGACACTTGTCACTTGAGATAATAATACAGTAAGACTTTTGGAATCACACTTTTTTTTTCCAAATAAACAAAGGTAGAATTCGTATTTACGCCAGAAAGACAAAATCCTGTGAGAAAAATCATTTTCCTATTCTTTTCACCGTTTTGCTTGTTTTAGGAAGGCATCTAATTTTGTGTTTGCTTAAAGAAATGATTATAGAAATAGTCACCAATATCTTAAATTAATTCAAAATTCTATTGATTGACACACTATTAATTAAAACTTAAAAATTCTATTGATTGACACACTCTTAATTATAGTGCATCAAGTTCATGTTAGCGTTTTTTTTTTTTTTTTTATTGAACATTAAAGATAAGTAAACAAATCTTACTTTTCTTTTAAATTGAGTAATGTAATCCAACAAAACCATCAATCATAGTCCATAGAAGTGAAAGTCCATAGTTACGGCCTACCCGTAACTCATTTTCCCTTAAAAGAAGGTGATTCCCATTTCTTGTTTTTCACTTCCATTTTGAACATGTTTTACATTTTTATCACGGTACACCTTTCGGTTTCTCGTACTGATTCCCGCTTATGTTTTTTATACCGGCAGTTATGGTTGAAACTAGGGACCAATTAGAACTACGGTCTATACTCTATCCTCTATGAAGAATTGAGGATCACACTTCACTTTCAAGTTTCAATACATTGCACTTACAACACAAATTGCAAATACTACAGATGGGTCTTTGGAAAGTTTTCTGACTCCCGTAAGTATAGATTTATAATTAGTAATTGACGATCATGTCCCAAATTTGTGGATGACTAGTCGCGTTTTTTCTTACCTCACTTGTAGTTATTGTATTGCTCTCACCCTTTTGAGTGGAAGTGTTACGATCTTTTCTAATATATTGGACCGTTTAATTTTAAAATAAATAAAAGGCTGATATACATCACAGCATTACTTATATTCGATAAAAGTGTTACAAGTTACAATCACTTCATTTATAAAAATAAAATAAAATAAATAACCATGGTAAATGGAAGTCCTTTCCTTATATATCTCAGATCTGATAAAAAAAAAAGGGTGAGAAAAAACACAACGGTAACCCCAATAGCCAATAGTCTTAGTGGGTCACCCACCTGACAAAAAATCTTAAAAATTTATTCCCACAGAATCTTAAAAATCCCAATCTCTCCAAACTTTCATTTAAAATCTCACCAATCCCCTTTTATAAACCCCATCGTAAATGTAACAAACCCTTCAAAGTCTCAACAAGAACAAAAAAATTAAATTTATTTCATCACAACATGAAATTTCTAGCTTTGCTGCTCTTCTCTCTACTCATCACTTTCTCCAGTAAGTAAATTCCATCTTTCCCATAATATTTAATTCTAATACTATTAATTTATGCACATTCATTTAAATAATTAATTATGTCATTTGGGCACTATTAATTTATGCATATTCATTTAAATAGTTAATCATATCATTTGGGCACTATTAATTTATGCACATTCATTTAAATAGCTAATTAAATCATTTGAACAAGTCGTTTTCCGGTGCAATTTTTCTAAATCAAGTGCACAGTTCATAAATAAGTATTAGGATACAAAAAAAATAAAAAATGCACCTATTGGTTACGAACCTTAGATAATAGGGTACGATTTTGCACTAGATTCATAAAATTGCACTGGAAAAAAACATGCCCAAATAATTTATCTAATCATATTCAAAAAACTATTAGACTAAATCATTATTTTAGAAAAAAAACATGCCCAAATCATTTATTTAATTACATTAAAAAAATATTAAACTAAATCATTAATTTGAAATTTTGAATAAACAGGTGCAGATAAGTCGGCTAAAATCGGGATATGTTACGGTCAACTAGGTAACAACTTATTAACCCCACAAAAATCCATAAACCACATCACACAAACTCTACGCTCGACACGTGTCAAGCTTTATGATCCTACACCGTCCATTTTAAATACATTAAAAAACACCAATATCCAAGTTTCGATAATGGTACCAAACCAGATGTTAGTCAATATCTCAAATAGCCAAACATTATCAAACCAGTGGGTACAAACCAATATTTTGCCCTTTTTTCCCGGTACAAAAATACGGTACTTACTAGTCGGAAACGAAATACTAAGCTTTTCCGATAATGCCCTTAAGAATAGCTTAGTACCCGCAATGAGACGGATTCGAATCTCTTTAGTAAAATATAAGCTAAATAAAATTAAAGTCGGTACGCCACTGGCGATAGACATGTTGGAAACTACGTTTCCGCCCTCAGCTGGTTCGTTCCGGTCTGATATAACGGAACCAATAATAAAGCCCATGTTACAGTTTTTGAACCGGACTAAATCATTTTTTTTCGTCGACTTGTACCCTTATTTTACATGGGCATCCGATCCAACCAAAATTAACCTCGACTACGCGTTATCTAGGCCTACTAATTTTACATACACCGACCCAAAAACAAGCTTGGTTTACACCAACTTACTAGACCAAATGATGGATTCGGTTATTTTTGCAATGAAAAAACTCGGGTACCCTGACATTCGTTTGTACCTAGCTGAGACGGGTTGGCCTAACGGTGGCGATATTGACCAGATTGGAGCGAGTATTTACAATTCCGCCACTTATAACCGTAACATTGTTAAGAAGCTGACTGCTAAGCCACCTGTTGGTACACCTGCTCGTCCTGGCGTGGTTATACCGGCGTTTGTTTTCGCTTTGTATAATGAGAACCAAAAAGGGGGGCCAGGTACGGAACGGCATTTTGGGCTTTTGTACCCGAACGGGTCTGCTGTTTACCCGGTTGACTTATCAGGTAATGTTAAATTACATTTTCTACTAAAATGTTCAGGTACATTGTGTTATCATTGTCAATCTTTTAATCATGTTGACTTGTTTTCTGTACACTCCATTTTACGTGCAAGACGTAGCCTGCCATACTAGGTTTTGCATTTTTAAGAAAAAAGAGTTTTAGCGAAAACTTGCACAGTGTAGTTTTATATGTTGGTTATGTTTAGATTAAATGAAGGAGTCTAGTGCTCGTGTAGCGAAAATTGACTCCATAACTTAGGCTGCCATACTAGTTTTATGCATTTTTAAGAAGAACTAATTTATAGCGAAGACTTGAACGTGTAGTTTTATCTGTTCGTCATGCTATAATTTAAATCATGCAATGTAGCATATCGTTTTATCTGTTCGTTATGCTATAGTTTAAATCACGGAATTTAGTGTATCGTTTTATCTGTACGTTATGCTATAATTTAAATCGCGGAATGTAGTGTATTGTTTTGTCTGTTCGTTATGCTATAATTGAAATCACGGAATGTAGTGTTCGTTTTATCTGTTCGTTATGTTATCATTTACATGACGGTTTATGTTAGTGTAGCGAAAATCGATTCGGTAGCCTAGGCTCTGATGTCAAGTTATTTTTCGCATCTTTTTGGCCTTTTTTGCTTCAAAGCTGGATTAGATTGCTTTTGGTTTAACACGCTTGAAACTGTAGTTTATCCGTTTTCCCCATAATAAGCTGTAAGCTTAGGCATTACCTTATTTAAAATAACAAATATGCCGGGAAAATAAGCTGGATGATCCTAGCTTAAACTCAAAAAATCCTTTTTTTCCATTTTCTGTCACCAAACAACTCCTTGAATCTCAAGATGTTAACTGTTAAGTATTGCCAACTTATTTATCACTTCATATTACTGTACAACAGGTAAAACGCACATTTCAGAGTATAAGCCTATACAGCCTTCGAATACGGATACACCATATAAGGGGAAAATATGGTGTGTGGCAGCTGATGGGGCAAATACGACCGATTTAGGGGACGCACTTGCATATGCGTGCGGACAGGGGAATGCTACATGCGACCCGATACAACCAAATGGTGCGTGTTATAAACCAAATACGCTGATGGGGCATGCTAGCTACGCGTTTAGTTCGTATTGGGCACAATTTAAGAAGGTTGGTGGGACTTGCTTTTTCAATGGAGTGGCTATTCAGACTTCTAAGGATCCAAGTAAGTTACAAGTTCCTACTTTTTAACCACTTTATTAATAGTAAATAGTAATCTTCACACTTCTATTGTTACTGTTTTCCCATTTTCAATTTTCCATAGTCAAAACTAGAAACTAAGCGCAATAACTAATTTGTAAGGAACCTTTTCTTAGTCGTTTTGTTTTCATGTAATTAAACTCTTATCCATTTCGTTATTTGAAATATATGCTTTTCATATAATCTTAGCAAGTTTAGGTCATACTATTACATAAATAAGACGAATCAAGTTGTTTAATCGGAAAAAAATGAGTTGAATTCGGTTTAAAGTTAAATGCAATCTTTCTTATCGAACAATAATCGGTGTAGACAAATAAACACACTGTACTTTCCATATGGTTGTGTGGAGTTTCTTATAAACTTAACAAACAAGTATGTTTTCTGTTGATGATTAAAAACAGTTTTTGTTGCATTTGATGATGACATGACGTTCTGAAACATCTAAATGAGACTGAAAAGTATGAGTATCTTTATGTTGCGTTTAGATTTCAATCAGTATAATACTCCTGAAGAGTATATTTCAAGATATGTTAAGTTGAAATTCGAGATTTATTTTACCGGTCATTTAGAATGTGTTAATCGTTGGTTAACCTTTCTTGGGTAAGTAATCGCTGTCGTTGGTTAACTGGGTGATCCTAAGTTGAGTGTTTAGAATTTTAGAAAACAAAACCAGTAAAAATAGAGTTAAATTCTCCAACAGGCAACGCATATCACATAATTTTAAAGTTGCAACTAGCAATAGACTTAAATGCCAAATTCGAATCATAAGTTGAAAAAAGTCGCAGAACTTGAAGGCTTTTGGGGATGAATACTTGAAAGTAAAGTAATGAGAACACATGGTTCTAGGGAATGTGTAGAGGGACCAATTTGATGTTTTATATTGTAAGATTTATCAACAAAAATGGGCACAACACGTGGAGTGTGATATTTCCCATAACCTAGTCTAGACTCTCATTCTTCAACCAAATGGAGTAAACTGCTTATTACCTTACCAATGGATTGTTTGGATATAACTTATAATTATTTGAAGCTGAAACAAAAAGAACTCGTGTCTAAAAGTTTAGCCTTTTCAATTCAGATACTCTTAATAGCTCAGGTTTCAACTAGTAGATCAATCAAGTTCTTATAGATCTTCAATTATACCATGATTTTGGCGAACAAAATAATCTTAGTACCAAATAAGCTGTAAAATTTTGCCTGTGGGGGAGTACGAGATCAGTTCACTTTAATTTTTATTGAGCGTTAGTTCAAATTTGTTTCGTACATTAATTTAGCAACTGATCAAATACAATCTTCAAAGAGAGTAATGAGATCGGCAGCTACATTTTTTCTATTGATTGTTGTTTCTTTACTAATTTGTAATTTTTTCTAGGTTACGGGTCTTGCAAGTTTCCAAGCATTACTCTTTGACATGGTCAGAAGACATCAACAGAAGTCGACTTCTCAATGAAAAAAATCCTGAAACGTCTGAATTTTTTCAAAACGAGTTCCATTGAGGTTCATAGTTCTGCATCCAGTCACTATAGAAGAGCGCTCCAGCGATCGTAGTAGTAACTGTATTTACTTTTTTTATTATTCGTCTTTAGATAATTTGTTCTCTATCTTATTATTTAACCTAGACGGTCGATCGATTCTCCTTTTGATCAAGTTAAATTTTGTTACTTTTGTTGTTGGTGAATGCTTATTTTATCTTATTTATGAAAAAGCACAGTATGCTCAACTTAACGGCTGTAACGAGGGAATTAGTGGTCCTGTTAACCAAGCTTTTCCTTTCTTAGCCAAGCTCCTTTTACCTCGATCAAATTGTCATATGGAAAACCAGTTGGATTGCTTAAAAGTTACTCTATGTGAATCATTTTCAGAATCAGTACTTGGTTATTCTATAATCTATACAATGAGGATAGTATTATATGGTTATAAACTTGTACTTATGAAATATGATCAACATGACACTTTACTACCCAATCTTATTTGTATGATCACAACTTATTAGATATCTTTAATTTTCACTTTGCCTTTGCAGTCTCTCTTCTTTTGAGAATCAGAAAAATCTCACTCAAGCTTGAAAATTTAAACCAAGTACTCGTAAGAAACGTACAATATCCTTAAATTCTTTACGTTCAATAAGAAATGATACATCCATACTAGCTAATTTACTCGTAGATTAGTTTGAGGCGTCAGTGGCATTTTGTTCTTACGTATGAGGGAAGCTAAGTGCAGACCATCGGGGGCGACGACACCCCACATAATTCCGAAAATTGTGAATTTTTTAATTTTTGACCATTTATTTTCACTAAAACACGTTAAAAACGATTATTTGACATCCCCATTTTTATATTCTAAGTTTTGGCACCCCCGTTTACCATTCCTGGCTTAGCCTCTGCTTACGCGTGCAATGTGTTTTATTTCGCCCTTCCGTACACAAATCACAAATGCATCACTCATTCCCACAAACATACGAGTCGAAACAAAATTAAAGCATACTTATTATCACTTAATTACGTTTAATTTATTTTGTCTTGGTTCCTGCCACATCATATGATGAGACGGATAATTCGGTCGTGAACGTGCGGAGTTGTGAACTTATCATTAGCCAAATGAAAGGGGTTAAACTCATGTCACCGTCAGATTATCCTCAGTCAATGTTAAATTACATTTAATTTAGTTTTTATTACGTCCTATTAGAAAGGGAAACGGTTGATCATAGTAATTGACAGTCCTAATCAGTAATCACGAATAAGAGCACGTGGACCTAGCTTCAATGTCATATTAATAGTCTCATAGTTTAGAAAACGTAACAAGTGGTCCTCATAGTTCCAATTGGAACATTGATCGTTCTCATTCTGATAAAATAATGGATTTCTCCTACTTTGGCTAAGAAATGGGGAATATTATAGTAGTCATCTAACTCAAACCTATAGGATATACACTATGCCAACGTAATATGAAGACAAGGAGAATACAAAATTGTCAAATAATTTACTATGAGAATATAAAAAAGCACTCTCATGTACATAATTATACTAGTTATCGGTTAATCGCCGACCATCTGTATAGGAACGAGAACAAGAAATCTGGTTAATTGCCCGGCCATATGTCTGTAATATCTTATACATTATCTTTTTCTTGCTTTTAGGCTTACGAACGAGATCTCACAGGATAAAACAAGTCATTTGATTACGAAAAAGTGGAAGCAACGATTACTAGTACTCATACCTTTAATGACGAATTTTTCTCTCTTTAAATCCTAACGCACTATATTAACGATATTCTAGTTAGAGAGGGATATTATGATATGGTTATGCATAATGGGACGATGAAACGGATAGGGAAGGGTTCTTTATAGGAAAGAAATGAGGTTGCAAATTACAATTTTTTATACTCGTAAATGACCTTTATGTGAAATGTTGTAAATGTTAAATTAAAGTAACAAGGGAGCATCACATGACGGGGGGTTACGTACATGCGTGCAAATACTCAAAAATCGAAGGCTTCGACCTCTTATCATTAAAGATGGTATATAAACGCTTTAACTTCATCATTTCCCATCGATGGAGGCTAGGAAATTTTCCATTTCCCCAAATGCTCTTTGATCTTCATTTTGAAGACTCTAATAAAAAAAGTTAATTAAACAATGAAATGATTATACAAATGATGGAATGCAAACGAAAAACAAACTGCGCATCTAGCCCAAACGATGTCAATATATTTCACATTATTTAACAATTTTCGACAAATCTTATACAATTTCAAAATCCCGTGTTTCATTTCGCTTCGACATTAACCAAATATCATTTAATATAACTTAACCCATCCAAACAGGTCCACACAGTTGGACATACTCTGTTTTGGATTATCATCAATTCCGACCCCCTATTTTCAAAACAAGCATACTACATGGACCCAATTACAATTTCACAAAACTCTCAACAAACTAATAAAGTATTTTCTCAAACAGACTGTATTTTTCGACCGCAAAATATCTGTTTTCATACGTAAACTATAAATCCGAATTACGGTTTGTAATTTGAAATTACGGTTCATTTTTTATTTTTATTTTTATAAAATAAAAATAAGTAAACCGTTATTTATTACAAATTCAGATTTACGGTTTTATGGTGAAAAGTCTAAAAATAAAAATACAGGCTCTTCTGGAACCATCCCTAACCTTCCCTTAATTAGTCTACTCTCACTCTAAACCCTTTTCAGAACTCTCTAGAAAACCCCTCTCTCTCTATATATATATATACATATATATATATATACATACACATACAGATTCGTTTTCGTTTTATCTAATAATAACAATAAGAAATGGAGGGTGAGGATTTCGAGATGCCAACGGCGGGAGATATGATGGACGGCGGTGATGATTTTGATATGACGGATATGGCGGATTCGTCGCAGAAAGTGGGCGATGAGAGGGAGATCGGTACCGAAGGACTTAAAAAGAAGCTTATTAAGGCTGGTGATGGCTGGGATACTCCCGATAATGGCGACGAAGTCGAAGGTATTTGTTCAAATGTTATATTATATGATTATCATATATACAATTAATATAATCAAACCGAATAAAAGTTAAGGCTGTCAAATTTTGCCTAATTTTTCCTAAAATACGCTCACTCTATTTTAATAACTACGAATGCACCTAATCTGATTAATTAACAATTTATCCTCACTATATTTTACTAATTACGGATGTAGCCTAAATTAATTAATATTTCGTTTTAATATGCATAACTATAATAAATGATACCAAATCTGAATATTATGTTCAAAATAAATTATATGAAAATAATCAAACCGAAGAAAAGTTGAGGCTGCCAAATTTTGTCCAATTTTTCCTAAAATACGCTCACTCTATTTTAATAATTACGAATGTACCTAATATAATTAATTAACAATTTATCCCCACTATATTTTACTAATTACGGATGTAGACTAATTTAATTAACAATTCGTTTTAACATACAGAACTATAGTAAATGATACAAAATCTGAATATTATGTTCAAAATAAAATATATGACGAGATATTCATTCATTTTAGGGGTTGATTTTAATATTATATTGTTAATTAACAGCCGAAGTCATCTGTGTCATTAAGGTTTAATTACGTGTATATATATGTATGTGTATGTAGGGATGATATTATTAGATGCTTGATTTAGATCACATACTCCATATTTATTCATTTTTAGTGCTTGATTTAAATATTATTACGGTATAACGCTGAGATATAACTTACAAGGTGTAATCATGTGTATACTCCGGTCAAGAAATTGTAACAAATTTGATGAAAATGAAATTTTGTTACAATTGATAGATGATATTCATTTTAGATGAAAATGAAAATGAAGTTTTTAATTGTAGCATTTAAATTACTTTCTATGATTAAATAATAATATTCATTTTAGTGTTTGACTAAAGTTTGTTTAATTGATAGATGATATCGTCTGTGTGAATAGGGTATAGTTACGTATATATATGTATATATCTGCACCATATATGTGATATGTAGAGTTAAGTATTGATGATTTAGTGACATAGGCTATTTAATTGTTTTACCGGTAATGAATTGGTGCGTAATTTCGTTAGATTTTTGTAAGTAGTAGTCCAAATTAAATTATTGATTTGCTGAATTATATTGGTATGGTATAGTCTACATGCTCCTATGCAATATATAATACATTTGAATTCTTAACATAAGGTGTATTGATTGACTTTTTGGTTATGAATTAGTGAGTATTTTGTTAAACATGTCGGATACTACATTCAAATGTGATGAAGGTGAAGGTACAATGGTATATATATCTGTACTGTATTTGTATTTTGTGCATGTAGAGCTAGGTTTGCAAATTTAATAACTTAGGCTGTGTGCTACTATTAGACGGTGATGAATTGGTGCTTAATTTGTTGATTAAATTGGATAGTACATTTACTAATCGACACAACTCTAATAAATTATACAAACATAACAATTGATAAATAAGGTGTATAAACATCGGTTGTCTAATAGTTTTGTCTGGCGATGAATCGATGCTTAATTCGTTGAATTTTTAAGAGAACAAATTGCAAATTGACATGGAATTTATGTGATTATGTAAAGAAATATTGATATATATATATTTAAGGTGTATGATCTAGTAACATCGATCATATAACAGGTCTAGCAGATGATGGGTTGGTGCGTAATTGGTTACATTTATTAGATAGTCCATTTTAAAAATGGATTCCAATATGTAAAATTTTACTTCATACATAGTAAGGTTTGACTATGTGAACCTTAAGTACAATGACTTAATTGTTATTGCTTTTTTATCTATTTGCAACTAACTGCGTATAATTTCGTAACATCAATTATATGGCAGCGTTGTATGTTAATTCATAAATGTTATTACTTTTATCTCTTTGCAACTAATTGCACATAATTTCGTAACATCAATTATATGACAGTGCTGTACGGTGATGAAGTGGTATTTTATTTGATAAATGTTCTGTTTGATGGTACACGTGCTAAAATTGAAATGGATTATATTTATAACGAAAAATGATACATTTGGTATATAGTTTACTGCAATTAATGATTCCTTTTGTTACAAAGGTTACTATTTTTGAGTTAACTGGAAAGTATATAGACTCGGGTTTTTCTTTTGTATTTTGTATTTTTTAATTAATTAGATTGATCTGATTTGTGGTTTTGCAGTTCATTACACTGGAACACTGCTCGACGGGACTAAGTTCGACTCTAGCCGTGATAGGCAAGAGCCTTTCAAGTTTACTCTCGGTCAAGGTATGTGCAAGTTTATTCTTTTTACCCATTAATTTATATTATTATAATATGAATTTAACAGCTATGATTAACAAATCGGATTTATTGTTATTTTTTTGGAAAACATGGAATATTGTTTTGCATTGGTTTTCTTGTAGTATGGTTTAATTATTGAATTGTGCTCTGTAAAAATGTAAAACCACACTCATTGATATGTAGGTGTTCAATGTATGACTGATATGTTTGTTATTCAGGTTACTTTGGCGTGAAAAATGATACTTCATTAGTATTGAATTGAATTAGGTGATTTTCTTATATATATGTTGCCCGAGGTTAATTTAGACTTTGGTAATCATTAGTACTCCGGTTTTGGTAAATATGAATTTTTCGATCAGTAAAGTTGTCATGTTTAGTTGTTCAGGAGCTGCCAATTCATTTTCCTAAACATTATATCATTCCATTTTACGTAAGGCTGTTTGTTGCGGTGTGGTAGAATATTTCTAGTGTATGCTTGGTCTTAGGAATGATCTTCGTTTATAATTAAATTAACTCGTTGATAGGTTTAGTTATCTGCCTTGTTTTGTTATAGCTAATGACAGAAACGAAAAACACAAAGGTCAAAAGGCACCGTTTTGTTTCTTATACCTCCTGTGCTTTCCTATTTTCATATATTTTTGAAATATGTACCGAAATCACTTTGGTGAGACTACATGTATAAGACTTCTCTATCAAACTTGGATGCTATGTGATGTTCTTTAAACAAAGTATGCTTACTGTGTTTTGACAGGTCAAGTTATTAAGGGATGGGACAAGGGAATAAAGACGATGAAAAAGGGTGAAATTTCCCTTTTCACAATCCCAGCAGCACTTGCTTATGGTGAATCAGGTTCCCCACCAACTATTCCGCCAAATGCTACTCTTCAGTTTGATGTGGAATTGCTCTCCTGGAGTAGCGTGAAAGATATATGCAAGGACGGTGGATTATTCAAGAAAATAGTTGCCGAAGGAGATAAATGGGAGAATCCCAAGGACCTTGACGAAGCTTTAGGTAAAATTTTCATCTGTCTTAGTTTTGTGCTTTTCTTGGGTATCCTGAGTGCCATATGATGTAGGATATAATACCTTGTGATCAGATCTGTTATGTATTCAAATCAAACCGAGAGATAATACAGTAAAAATTGCCCATACCATAAGTCCACAGGGGAATCTTGGATTACCGTGCCCACCAGACGTTCCTAAACTTTTCTATTCTGTTTTCGTAAGAGATATTGAACTAATGTCAATTAAAATAAGAGTTTCTGTTGACCCAATAGAAAAATGAAAAGATCTACTACTGAAAACAAAGCAGTTGATTACCAATTTGCATCAGTATATAAACATATATGTGCTCATGCTAACAACCGAGTGGGACTGTGTGTGTTTCAGTTAAGTTTGAAGCTCGGCTAGAGGATGGAACCTTGGTCGCAAAATCAGATGGGGTTGAATTTACTGTTAAAGAAGGTATACTCCTTATTGCATATTCTTACATGTCTGTTCTTTTTCTGAAATCTTTTGGTGTACAGTTTGATGATGACCCTTACATGTACTTCTTGTGTATGAACAGGATATTTCTGCCCTGCTATTTCAAAAGCTGTAAAAACAATGAAGAAAGGAGAAAAGGTCATTCTAACAGTGAAGCCACAATGTACGCAACACGTTTTTTTATATTGTAGCTCACGCCCAATTGAACAGTATCTCGTACTTGATTGCCATTTCATGTCAATTTATCCTTTTTCAATTTTTATGTTACAGATGGGTTTGGGGAGAAGGGTAAGCCAGCTTCTGGAGACGAGGGTGCAGTACCACCCAGTGCAACATTGAATATAACGCTAGAACTGGTGTCATGGAAGACTGTTACAGAAATAACCGATGATAAAAAGGTTATAAAGAAGACTTTGAAGGACGGAGATGGTTATGAACGCCCCAATGAAGGAGCGGTGGTACAATGTCAGTGCCCTGTTTATCACATTAATTTTTCTTTGCCGCTTAGTAGCCAATTATTTAATTTTAATGACACTATTATAAATCGAATTATTGAACCTGACTTTAAATGTGAGAGAACCACTACTTAGAGATAATCTGATATAGTTTATCAAACAAAAGTAAAATTGCCACTGTTGATATGGAATCTTACAAACCAAGGAGATATAATCTTTGAACATACAGGAAAAATTGAAAATAACCGCATGTAACCCCTGTTCTAAAAGTATCGGAAGAGGGAATATTACGATATTACATGGTATAATATTGTTAACTCACCCTAGTTTTGATGACTTACTTTTTTTTTTTTTTATGGCAGTGAAATTAGTTGGAAAGCTGAATGACGGTACCATCTTCCTTAAGAAAGGTCACGGTGATGGTGAAGAGCTATTTGAATTTAAGACTGATGAAGGTATTACAAAATATTTGAGGCTTTGATATTGATGTTGTATGGGTTACTTGAATATAATGGTTAATGTCTTGAGCATTTTTTTCTCTCCACAGAGCAAGTTATAGAAGGACTTGACAAAGCAGTGATGAAGATGAAGAAAGGGGAGGTTGCTTTGGTTATTATTCAACCAGAGTATGCGTTCGGTTCTTCAGAGTCGCAACAGGAACTAGCTGTAGTTCCTCCAAACTCGACCGTTAATTACGAGCTTGAGCTTATCTCGTTCGAAAAGGTTAGTTTTTCACTGGTTTTTGTTTTGTTTTGAACTGGTTTCTGTTTTGTTTTCTACACCAAAATTTAAGAAGATACCCAAGTGTAAACAGCTCTACCAGGATAGCTTTGTCTGAATTATCGAAAAGCTCATAAAATACTTCTGTACACAGTGCGTTGGTAACTGTCAATGTTGTACATTAACTACTTGGTCAACACCCTGTTGTCGTACACTTAACTTATTTCTGTTAAAATTATACTAATCAGGAAATTAAATGTTTTATTATTTTAAAAATGTGATAGGTTACTGTGGAAAACAATAGAAAAACGAGTAATTCTTTGTTCCTTTGTGATATTATTTTCATTTTTTAATCAGCACAACAATTTTCACATTTGGAATTGTGTTTAGGAGAAGGAATCATGGGATATGAACACCCAGGAGAAGATAGAAGCTGCTGGAAAGAAGAAAGAAGAAGGAAATGCCCTTTTTAAGGCGGGTAAACATGTTAGAGCCTCAAAGAGATACGAGAAGGTATAAGATTGGAAATGCATGTCTTGTTTGAGTTATGATTATAAAAAGTTATTTTCTTGGAAAAATCCTGATGGATTTATTCTTGGGTGTAGGCTGTGAAGTTTATCGAATACGATACTTCCTTTTCTGAGGAAGAGAAGAAGCAGGCGAAAGCTTTGAAGCTTTCGTGCAATCTCAACGATGCAGCTTGTAAGCTCAAGTTAAAAGATTACAAAGAGGCTGTGAAGCTTTGTACAAAGGTAATTGTTGTTGTTAATTTCCTATTCTTGTTCGTTGATATTCTGACAAAATTGAATAACAGTTGTCTCTTTAAAAGCACTGATGTAAACGTTTCTTGTTAATCTGCAGGTGTTGGAACTTGAGAGTACCAACGTCAAAGCACTGTATAGGCGTGCTCAAGCATATATTAATTTGTCTGATTTTGATGTGGCTGAGATTGACATCAAGAAAGCACTTGAAATCGACCCTAATAATAGGTATTTCTATCAGTCTGATTTTTTGCAGTATGAGTTGCAATTTCATTGCAAACGAGCTGCTGCATTTCTAAGAAAGAGTAGTAGTACAAAAGTTTATCTCGCTTAAATCTTCTAGCTCTTATAGTTTTAAGTACTGAAACTAGCGAACCTTAATTTTCAAGCTGATCATTCAGTTAGCGGTACAGTTTTTAGTCAGAATTACAAAACAGCCAAAGATTCAAAGACTAGAGTTTGTTTTGTTTTTCATAGAAATTGTGACTGATTTTTTTTCTTTTTGTTTTTCACCTTTTACCAGAGATGTGAAACTAGAATACAAGACCCTGAAGGAGAAGATGAAGGAACACAATAAGAAGGATGCCGAGTTTTATGGCAACATGTTTGCTAAGTGGCAGAAAGGAGCAGCAAAGGAAGCGGAGCCGATGACGATTGACAGCAAGGCTTGATAACTGAATCCAGAGTCATTTCTATCAGAAACTTGTTTCTCTTTTATTACTTTTTTCTGAAAGAAAGTTTTCGTAGACTGTAGTGGTTAAGTGTGTAAAAACTGCAATTGAGTTCTTTAGTGGTGACCTTGTTTGAATTGCAGTTTATAAATGGAACCGTCTCCAAGTCTTGTTTCACTTCTGTATGAACTCATGATTCGTATTTGACTAGTTTGTGTGTGTTTTAGAAGCAATAAAAACGTCAAAAGTGTTATTTTGATGTTGTGACCTGCATGCATCAAACCTCGTACACGATATACAATGCGGACTTGATATATTTGGCTTCTGGTCGATGATGAAGTCTGTTGACGATGCTAATAAAATATTACTAGCAATACTGAAGTTAATGGCTGAGAACTGAGAAGGGTCAGTGGAATGTGTCTACGATGGCAGTAAGTGTGTTGCATTTTTTATTTTATTTTTATATAGTGTATCTTTGAATGGTGTCGGCTTTGGTATGTCAACTGTTAGTTTTTAAGCTATCAGGTGAAGAGATTCTTTCGCTCATTTTAATTGCCTAAAGATAATTAATTGCTATATGGATCATGATATCTCCAAGTTTGCAGCAATCACATCAGTCGAAAGTGGAGTCTCCGCTAAGTTTTTAGAATTCTTTCTGGTTGATGAGTTTAAATATTCGAACGGAATTGGAAGATGCTTTCCCGATTTTGTATAGTATTCCTCTTGGTTGCTGCTTGTAGCTTACGTCATGAAGAGCTAGCTGTTTTGATCATATAGGCTAGACTGGACTAATATTTGTCCGACAAATTTAAGCTGGCTTCTTAATTAAGGGAGAATAGATACCCCCCAATTTTCTTTGGCCCCCTCACTATGCGGTTTCCTCTGTTGATAATCCCATGCTAGTTTATATGATAGTTTGATTCATCAGTGGTGGTTCCAGTTATTTCTCTCCCTAGACCTTAGCGTACCATGATAGTTTGATTCATCTTCCATTAACACATAAATCAATACGCATCAGTCGAATATGTACTCTGGGTTTATATGATGGATACGGAGAGAGATAGATGCGGCGTCCTCTTCTTAGAGTGAACTTTCTTAAACTTCTGTAATTTTTTACCCAATAACTTCAAATTAACCAAATGGATAATAGAATTGGATAGTGGGATGCAAGTAGGTCGGTTGATGAAGAACGGAGGAACATAGGAGTAGAGGTGGAAAGTTCCAGAAAATAATTGAAGTTAAAAGCTTCAAGAAGAACAGAAAAACGAAAAAAAGCACTCTTTCATACTGTAATCAAAAGAAAACTATTTGGCCAGAACCTACTGATAAATAAATAAGCACCTAACGATCGAGCTTACAAGCTCAGAACCCCGGTAAGCAGACATTATGCTGCAGCCAAAGCTCAAAACAACGTTGATTTATGAAATGTAATAAAGTTAGTATGCTGCGGTTATTGGTGCATACAATGAAGTTCACAAAGATTTAACAATTTCAGTTTAGCTGTCAATTCCAAATGATATTCTTAGCATCTTAAATATTGTACACAACAGTCTGTTAATGACAAAAATAAAGAATAGCAATCCAAGAAAAAGCTAACAATGCCTTCCCCAAAATAAGCAGGAAGTATACAACGGTAACTTAACCCAAAAAAGTATACAGTGGAACTACAACAAAGGACAAAAATAAGCAGAAAAAAGCCTGCTATCTTATCAAGTCTATTGAAAAATACAGCAACTAACATAAATATTACCAATTTGGCAGCGAAAAATCAATATGGTATCGCATCAACTCTTGGCTTGGAAACCCTTTCACAAAAGTACAATACTGGAAACAAATGAGTACGGAAACTCCCAGGAAATAGATTTTTTGTCGAACCTTTTTTTCTTCACGGAGTTAATAACCACAAGCGCCACGAGCAAGAGCCGGTATTTTTTTTGAAGATGTATATATGGCATAGTAATACACCCCTTGTTGAAATCATAGCTCATGCACGACGACAAATCTTGCATCAAAAGTTAGACTAGTCGCGTAAATTAACTGACTTGTTCTCCAATCAGATCCAACCCAACAACAAGGAAAGTGATTCCTTGAAACAAAAGAAAATAGAAATGAATTCCCTGAGCAGACAATAAGCTTCTCACAGCCGCGCTTAACAAAATAAAGGCAAGAGCCAGTTCGGTCCTATATAGACGATTTCTCTTAGCCTTTCCCGATTTCTTATTCATTTCTAATTTATTAAGCTCGGCTAAACCCGACTCTGAGTTGGACCGGTGGATATTATTACTTTCTTCATTTTCCAAACCGATTAAGTCAGCTTCGGATGATCTACCCAGTTTCTTTGTAACAATCCATTCATAAGAGCTTCCGAATTTTAATAAACCTGATATCATGGCGCTGAATTTTGTTACAGACATAGTATTCTCAAATAACAGGTACGGGACTACGAATGGGAATGAACGAGGAGCTGGTAGAATATTCAAAATGGACATGATTCCAGGTACATAACAGACAACCCAAGCGGGGAGCTGAGCTTCTGGGAGGAACATGCTTAGAGGGAGGATAAAGCAGAAAAGGGTAAATGAGTAAAATGGGAGAATAAGCTTTCGTAGAAGGAAGAAGAGGAAAATTAGATTTGCTTTTTTGCCCACACTCATCTGTAACAGAAAACAAACATAATATTAGCCTTGTAACCAACAAACGGCACATACCAAGCAAAGATGAACCCTAGTAATTCTATATTTGAAGTATTATTCATCTCCCTCTTGATTCTTCCAAGTTTCATGAGTTTTATCATTAAAATTTCATGAAAAACTGAATGCAAGTGAAAAAATACATCCACGTGCAAAGATATATCTTTTCCCTTTCGGAACATTTTCCAGAAAGAAGCCTTTACTTTTTTGAGCTCTATTAACGACGAACAACATGAACCTAAGAGTTTGGCCAGGGCAAAATCTTTACCACCATTCTGAAGTTCAATTAAGACTTTGCCTATAACACAGCAAAACACATTACAGAAACAAAATGATAAGCACTTTTTTCTAGTGTAAATGTGCAGTTACTACATAGGTCTTAAGACCTAATACCCAATTTGGCAAAACAGAAATCAACAGAATGCAACAAAATACTATTTTCTAGTGTGATCTTCTTATCTGTGTGCTGTGTATAGTAACAATGCATACTGCCCATTATATTATAAAATCCTAGTAATTTCTCATTCTATCAAAATTGCGCTTGACCATTCTACGTTTATCTACTTAAAACCTCACTATTCATGGTTCTGATTCGATTTTAACGGCTAACTTTGTTTTTTTTTAATATAAAATATTAGACTTAATTTTACATAAAAACCCTCGAAGACATAGACAACGGAAGAAATTTAAAGTTATGATTAATTACGGATTTGTCTTAATAAGTCGTCATACCTTAGAATGAATCACATCCATAAAGCACAAGCGGAATAATTGCATTGGACCTGAATGCCATCTGTATTGCTGCTTTTTATACGCCTCATACGACTCGGGCAATTCACACAAACACTGCAAAGAAGAAGAGAGGTCACCACCAGAATATCATCAACACTATAGTGTCCAAGAACTATTTCAGGTACACACATTCTTACTCAGTTAAGGTAAAACATCACTTTTGTACACAAACCTAGTTTTCAATAATTAGTACAGTGCTAATAAATTTCATAATTTACACACGATTCTACCTAAAAGCAAACAATTAGTACACTAGTATTAAAATTTAAAAGCAGTATTTATATCCTAATTGTTTGACCAGCTTTGTAGCCTTGTGTACTAACCACCAATCCACACAAAATCAAGCACGCATTACAACTTAAAAGATGAAGCACTCATGAATTTTGATAGGTTGATGTACCATTGTTTGATTCGTGTACATTGGTCGCAAAACTATGAATTCTAACAGATAGTTATTCGAGTTTCTGTTGATTGGCATCTAATTCTGAACTTGAGAGTATGGTATACAAAATATTATAAGTTAATAGGTGTGTTGGCATACAAAAGTGCTATTTTCCAACTTCCAGAAAAAAAGGGGTAATATTCAAACCTTAACATCATTCAGGTAAATGAATTTCCATCCACAAAGGTGAGCACGAACAGCAATATCCATGTCTTCAACAGTTGTTCTTTCTAACCACCCACCACAATCCTCAAGGGCTTTTACTCTCCAAACCCCAGCAGTTCCATTAAAACCAAAGAAATTTATGAACATTCCATTCACTTGTTGTTCAACCTCGAAATGGAACGATAAGTTTATGTTTTGCAACCTTGTAAGCAAATTTTCATCCTTGTTCACAAAGGCCCACCTTGTTTGAACCAATGCAAGATCATCATGTCCCTTTAAAAATAATAGGAAGAAAAAATAT
This sequence comes from Primula vulgaris, assembly GCA_963920805.1. Taxonomy (NCBI): domain Eukaryota; kingdom Viridiplantae; phylum Streptophyta; class Magnoliopsida; order Ericales; family Primulaceae; genus Primula; species Primula vulgaris. The sequence goes on from OY987219.1 coordinate 22,658,485, forward strand.
CATTAACTAAACCAACATGAACACTTCTGACTGATTAAGAGTTTTGTCACACCAGCTGACCCTTTTTACCTTCTCAATTACGTAAATAAAAATAAAAATTTAGCATGAATAACAGGAATGGTGCCTATACCACAATGTGGGGACTATTGTTGAACACTTGTACTTCATCCTATATTTATTTATTTTTTAAACGCTCATTATTATTGATAACAACGGGCGGAATTACATAGTTTCAGTGCCCTTGGAACAAGCTCCGAGGGCTAAGCAAATTGAAATAATATAGAAGCATAAATGGTGTCAACATACCCACCAACTCCCAAAACCACACAACTTATCCAACCCTAGACAGACGATAAAACTAAGCCAAAAAGACGTAAAATACAACATAAAAAATCTCAACTATCACGAAAACGTAGTACTGAAATATTGTCGAGTGCACCAAATAAATTACGAATAGTAATAGGATGATCGCAAATGAAGGCACCGTACAACACCATCCGCATAAAGTGACTAAAAGAAAATTTGCCAACAGCTCAACAAAGCGCCATCGGAGTGCCCCGATCTAATAAGGCTAGTCATGACAAAAAACCTAAAGGCGTCGACCTCACACTAAAATAGTCAAATTTAGCCACTCAATCGCAGTTCCCAAATTACCAATCATAGCCAAAACTCTACCGAGTTGCGAACGATAGCACTACAACGACAAGCTCCGTCAATACTCGTAATCAAAAGTCGAGACATAGTCACGTCACATAAAACATCAATAAAGCTACATAATTACATCTGACAGATCTGATACACAGACTAAACGGCCCTGTTTGGTATAAGCAAGAAAATAAACTCATGTCAAGACACGAGAAAGAGGCGGCAACATACCAGACAGTAAATAGAGGCAAAAGAGCCTAAAGAGTATCCCATCCAATCCGGTATTGTAGTTGCGACCGAGGTGCCAACACACTTTTATTACTCGATCTAGTCAAACCTACTGGTCAAGAACCTCAAAAACTGCTCATCCCACACTATTAACCACGACGGATAAACCCGCCTCAACTCTAGTCAAGACCCCGAGTGCAAAAGTGCTACCACCAAATAGGCAAACATTTTGAGACTCAATCAAATCCAAAAGGGAAAATAGTTGGAGGACAAAGAGGAGGAGGCCGGATCTCACCTAAAATGGCTAGAAAAGCGGCGGGATAGATGGTGGGGGTGAGAGGAGAGGACGGATGAGAAGAAAATAGTGGATCGGGAAAAAAGTGAAGTAACAGATGAGGGAAGAAGAGAGAAGAGAGGAGATCGGAGAAGGGTTGAGGTGGGAGTTGATGAAGAATAGAGGAGATCGGAGAAGGGTTGAGGTGGGAGATGAGAGGAGAAAAAAGTTGGGATGAGAAGGAGAAAGATATGGGGGAAGAAAGGAGGTGGGGCGGCGGTGAAAAGGCCTGGGGGCAGGGGGCGGCGCCGCCTTACTCGCCCCAGGCTGGCGGGTGTGATTGAGAGGTTTTATGGTTTAGGAGTTTTTTAAGAGAGATGTGGTTCAGAGAGGTGGGAATTGATGTACTTCATTCTATATTTTACTTAGATGATGTGATCAAAAGACCCACAAAATAACTCAGTTAGAAGTCCTAATGTTTTGGATATCAAGTGAATATCTATGCAAGCCGATACTGTGCATTCAAGAATACAAAACGTAAGATACAGTGCAGATACAGCCTAAACAGCAGTCATGTAATTATGCAATAAAAAGATAATCTCACTAGGCAAAAATCCTGCATGAATATTTAACAGTTGAAGGGAGACAACTACAAAAGAGACAAGAACAAGAAAAAACAAGGCAACTGGATTAGTTTGGTGTGACTTGTGAGTAACTTAGAACTCATGGATTATCAAAGGAACAAACAATGACAATATTATCGATAAAAGTTTTATTTCTAAAAGCTATCAACCTATTCAAACAATGTCATAAGAAAGTTTGACCAAGTGAGAATCCGCACTATGTCAACATCATATTAAATTTACAAGAGATTAACCGAGCGAGGATATATATTGCTCTATGGCAGATTGTACTTCACTGTATTTTTTACATTGTCTTATCAGGATGATGATAAAAAGACAACTTACTCAAGACAATCCAGACTTTTAACCAACCTCGATTGGTAAAATGCTCTGTCAGAATGACTCAAACTATCATAAGTTCTCCTCAACAATAAATTTTCCTTTATTTGATATTTTACCCATCTTTCCTTATGTTTCAATACACACTGCCCTATGAATGAGGACCTCTCCACTTATTGGCAGAAGAACGGGATTTAGTTTCATCCATACAGAATTGATTAAAAAAACAATGAACCATTTCTTTTTTACCATCAAGCCAGAGAGTCATAAAGAGCTACCTTGAAATAAGGAACGGTTTTCTTCAAGAAATCAGGGGTTGGTTGAAAATCCGCATCGAAAATAGCTACGTATTCATAGCCCTTAACATAATCACAACTCATTGCAGACTTGAGATTTCCTGCTTTATATCCAGTTCGTATGAGACGATGTCTATAAATTATATGTACACCCCTTTGTTGCCACTTGTGTACTTCTGATTTGATGAGGTTTTGAACATCCTGATCGTCGGAATCATCCAAAATTTGCACAAGCATTCTCTCCCTAGGCCAGTCCTGAACACATACCGAGGCAATGGATTGCTGGTAAACCTGCAGTCCAATCCCCAAAAAGAAAAGAAAAGAAAAATTAAAGAGCCATAATAACAATTTCTATTCATAAACTCAAATACTGCGTAATCCTGCATGTAAATAAGAAGTAAATAACTTTTAAGTCATCCTATCAGCAACACACTGTAGCAAAACAAAATTAACCTAACAATTCAGTGACAAAATAAAAGGATGGTAGATTAGTTGCAGATTTCCAGCAAATAACTGGGTTTTTTTGAGGTTCCAATGAAAGCCACGTTCCTCCAGCTTCTGGCTTATTCAGTAGCCAAAAAAATTAACTACTTTTAGGCTAGTCAACCAAATCAGTCCAGCTTATAAGCAGAAAAGCCAAAGAAAATTGAGCTTATAAGCCGCATCTGAACAAGACCTAAAGATATGTAGATAAACTTGTACAAATGTCGTCTCGGTCTTGTCCCCTTCTATACTTGCTCAGTTGGCAGGAGAAAATTTAAAATAGAAAATTTATTCTAGTGATATTTGCTTTACATTACTCTTTTCAATCAGTAAAAGGCTGCTTGTGAAGATGTAAAAGCACCTTTGATTCCTTGATCGAGAGTATTAATGAGATTTTAAATTTATTCAGCCACAAGTTTAAGTTTTTTTTTTAACCGGTATATTCCCTACATGAATGAAAATAGATAAAGTTACAATCACGTACACATAATACATATTTGCAACCAAGGTCAGTCTTTTAAGTTCTCACAAACCTGTTACATACGTTAGAACCATTACACCACCTCGACAAAAGTAAAGTGACAAATCATTAGTCAGTCTTTTGTACACATGGACTTGCACTTTTTCAGAATGCATCAGTATCTTATGCTATAATGCTTCAACTTAATATTTTAGATAATCAATAAGTACAAACAATCCAATGAGAGAAACTTGTCAATCCGTGTGTTTTCATGTAACAACTAGTACAAATTCTCTCAGTAAGCCTAGAAAGATCAAAATTTACAGATAAGGAAAGAAGAGGACTTCCAAAATCTAATTGTGATTGTCTACTTGGCCTTTACATCTATCACAACTACAACACGTCATGTTCATAATGATATAAACTCACAATGCTATTGTGTAGACAGTTACATCTTCTACTTAAGATTTGGCTAAAATCTTATTTTCCCTTAATACCATACCACTAAAAGTGGATCAGGTTAAGTATGCCAGCAACACCTTAAAAGTAGCTAAATGCCATCCTACCTAACTGCCTGACCCGATTCTTATCTAAATGAGCATTAACCTATATTGTTAGAATTTGTTATTTCTGACAAATAGCTTTTATGTTGATTTAACCTACAGTTTATAATGAATTTCTTATATCGATTGTTGATACGGTGGACAACGTTTCTATCGATTTTTAAAGAAGTGCTTAAATATTGACATAGTCTGCAGAACATATATGGTTGCCTTCCTATAATCCTTTATTTTGAAGTCATTTACGAGGATCATGTAGAGGGTCTTAACATTTATCCTCGCAGTACTTTACTAACTAAATATCACGACCAAGAACTTCACAAGATTTGAAGGGTTAATTAGACTTTAGAGTTTAATGTGCTATCGTATCATCATATTCCGAATTAATACACCGATTTAAAAACTTAGCAAATAGTACTTCAACCTAACATGTTCTTTACGCTTTTATACTCTTCAGGAAAACGACCATAGGCTACCGACTTAAGAAAAGATCTGTGAGAATATATTACAACTTAAAACATACTTAAAATGTAGTTCTTTTGTAGAACCATTTACAAATCGAATCCTTATGCTGCGTTAGTGTACAAACTATGGTTAACCCTTATCAAATTATAAAGAAAACATAAAAGAATCTCAAGAACAATAAACTATTTAATTTAAACAACCTTAACACCTGCCCGAAACCACTAACCAGCCTCTCGTTACACATAGAGTTCCAAAGTATTTTTTTCCCTAGTCAGTTCACTATGGTACTAAAACGCCTAGAACCATATCGTTATCATAACAACGGCATTTTCTGCAGAACCACGTACAAAATCAAATCTTTACAAAGATTATAATTAACCCTGAAATAACACAAAACAAGCTAAAAGACAACGAATTGAAATAAATATTCACATTTCACCCTTATCAAATTATAAAGAAAACATAAAAGAATCTCAAGAACAATAAACTATTTAATTTAAACAACCTTAACACCTGCCCGAAACCACTAACCTCCCTCTCATTACAATAAGAGTTCCAAAGTATAATTTTTCCCCTAGTCAGTTCACTATGGTACTAAAACGCCTAGAACCATATCGTTATCATAACAACGGCATTTTCTGCAGAACCACGTACAAAATCGAATCTTTACAAAGATTGTAATTAACCCTGAAATAACACAAAACAAGCTAAAAGACAACGAATTGAAATAAATATTCACATTTCACCACCTAAAGTAAACCACTAACCTCTTCTCTCGTGACACATCGGGATCCAAAGTATAAATTTTCCCCCCTAGTCAGTTCACTATGGTACTAAAACGCCTAGCAACATAACTTTACTGTAACAAATGCTATTTTTTTGTAAACCATACACAAAATTGAATCCTTTCATGCTGAACTAGAAAACACAAGACAGGCTAAGAAGCCAATAAAATTTAGAACAATTATGAAAATGTCACCACCAGAAAGAAACCACCAACCTCTCTCTTGTTACACATCGGGATCCCCCCCCCCCACACACACACTTAGAACGCCTAGAGACGTAACTTTACTGTAACAACTGCTACTTTTTGTAGAACTATACACAAAAATTCAATCCTTCTATGCTGCACTAGAAAACGCAAAACAAGCTAATTAAACAACAAATTAAAACATTTCAGTACACGAAACGAAACGACTAGTTTCCCTCTCGTTACACATAGGGATCTGAACCAACACCATCGAACAATAATTTTTTTCCAAGTTAGTTCACTATCTGTACTAAAACACCTAGGAACGTAACTTTACTGGAATAACTGCTACTTTTTGTCGAGCCTTACATAAAATTGAATCCTTTCATGCTGCACTAGTGAACACGAAACAACTAATAAAACAAAATATTAGAACATTTCAGCACCCGAAACGAAATGACTACCCTTCCCTCTCGTTACACAGAGGGATCTGAACCAGCACCATTGGATAATATATTTTTCCTAGTTAGTTCACTATTGGTACCAAAACGCCTCGAAACATAATTTTACTGTAACAAGTGCTATTTCTTGTCGAGCATACACAAAATTCAATCCTTCTAGGCTGCACTAAAGAACACACAACAAGGCACAAGCTAATATAACAACAAATTGAAAACAAATATAAACATTTCACCACCAGCAAGAAACCACTGACCACTCTCTCGATACATATCGGGATCCAAAGTATAAAATTTTCCCCCTAGCTACTTATCTATCGGTACAAAAACACCCACAAACAAACGTAACTTTACTGTAACTAGTGCTATTATACACAACATTCAATCCTTTTATGCTGCTGCACAAGAAAACACAAAACAAAGTAAAATAAAACAATAAACTGAACAATTATAAACATTTCACCACCTGAAAGAAACCACTAACCTCTCTTTCCTAGCTAGTTAACTATCGGTACCAAAACGTCTTGAAAGGTAACTATAATGTAACAAGTGCTATTTTTTTTGTAGAATTATACACAAAATTCAATCATTCTATGATGCACTATAAAACACGAAACAATCTAATAAAACAACAAATTATAACATTTCACCGGCCGAAACGAAACGACTAACCTCCCTCTCATTACACATATTGAACCCTAAACAAGTGCTATTTTATGTAGAATTATACCCAGAATTCAACCCTAAACGCGAAACAAGCTAATAAAACAACAAATTTAATACAATTATAAACATTTTAGCACCGGAAACAAAATGACTAACCTCCCTCTCGTTACACATAGGGATCTGAACCAACACCATCGGATAATCCTCCCCTTCCACCTCTCCTCCGGTCGGTCCAAACTCCATATTCGCATAAGGCCTCAACCTCCTCATCTTAATCCAGAAGCACCCCATTACCAAAACCACCCGATCCACCGACTGCACAAGAAACAAAACCACGCAAACATTTGTCAAACCCTGCAGCACCGGCGCCAGATACTCCGCCCTTATTTTAACCCAGTTCGCGTAGCATATCTGGAAAAAATCCAAAACCTCGTTCGGCCTAATCTTCGGCGGACTGAAATGCCATCCCTTGAGATACGCACCGATCTCGAAGACTAAGAGGATTAATAGCAAGATAAGAAACGACCGTATAACCTTGAAGAGAGAAACAAGAGAAAAACATATAAATTGACATAGACTGTGTGATTATGTAAAGAAAAATTGATAAATAAGTGTATTATCTAGTTACAAATCTCAACAAGGTCTAAAACTTCATTCGGCATTATTTTAGGGGGGCTAAAATGCCATCCTTTAATAGGGGGAAAAGTCGATTAGCACCCTGTACTATTGGCTATTACCAATTTAGTAACCAACCTTTAAATTTTACCAATTTAATACCCAACCTACCAATTTTCGTCCAGTTACGGGTCTAACAACATAAATCGACGAAATTGGAGATATATTTTTGACGGATATTGATGCAATTTCATTCACTATGTGATAGGGATAGAGTGCAATTACGTCACTTTGTTAAACACCAGTCTTCTAATTAGACTTAAATTGGTAAAACTTAAAGTTCGTGTACCAAATTGGTAAAAGTACTAAACACTAAACAGACTTTTTCCCTTAAAAAAAGTGCGGATCTCGAAGACTAGGAGGATTAGTAGAAAGATAAGGAATGATCGTATAATATCGAACTGTATCTAATTCGCCATTGTTGATTGAAAAGAAACATTAATTACATATCAGTCTATTAATTCTAAATAGTGACAAAGAAGTCCAGAATTACATTAAACTATATAACTTTACGTAACTATCCATAAAAAATAGATCTCCAAATGTGAGATATAATGAGTGTAATTTCGCCGATTGACCTTTAATTGGACCAAAATTAATAGGTTGGGGACGAAATTGGTAAAACTTAAAGGTCGGATACTAAATTGGTAAAATCCAATAATACAGATATTAAACAGCTTTTTTCCCCATTACTTACATATCAGTGTATTGTTAAAATTGAAACTTAATTACGTAAATTCATAACCACTAGTAGTACCGTACACTAAACATACATTATCCCGAAAAGAAACATGAATTACAAATCAGTCTGTTAATTATAAAAAAGTGACAAAGAAGTCCAACCTTGAATAGCCGAGGTGAGGTGGCGTCGGTGGGTGTGGAAACGGAGGTGATACGGCGGGTGGCGATACGGATAAGGGAGAAGAGGGAGGAGGAGACGGATGAGAGAGAGTGAGCGGTTTGCTGGAGCTTAAGTAGGTAAAGCCACGTCAGCTGGCGGATGGTGCGGTGACGTGGCTTGTTGGTAGCCGTTGGATCGGAGATCGGGGAATCTATATCGACCGTTAGATGGTGGGATTCTGTTGAAGGGAAGATCTCGCGTTGTTGTTTGCTCCACCATTCTTGAAACTCGTGGTTTGGTGGTCGAGACATAAATAAATATATATTTTTTATTTATATATGTATCTATATATGTATATGTGTGTTTGTATGGATCTGTGGATATTGGAAAGAGCAAGAGTAGAGCTCTGCTTCTTTTTATTCTTCTTCTTATTATTATTATTGTGTTATTATTGTTGTTATTGTTATTTTGGTGTTATGTGATTGTCTGAATAGAAATAAGTGGAGGGTGGGGTGTACGCGCTTAAGCAGCAGCAAGATGAGCCAAACTTTACTGTTTAGTTTGGTTTGAAATTTTTTATATAGAACCAAAACATTCGGTATACCGAACTTTCGGTATACCAAACTATTCGGTTGGTTCGGTTCTGTTTCGTTTTTATACCAAACTTTAGAGTTTACAAGTGATGATAGAAAAATGGTATGTGTTGAAAAAAAAACATAGCATAATGTTTTAAAAATAGTAAATTAAAAATATATATTTATTTATATTTTTTGTTTCTTTGCATAAAAAAGTAAACACTGCTAGATATTTCTAGTAAATGCTATAAATAAAAGAAAACGTTATAAGTATTCGCTAGAAAAAATAATATAAGTATATTATAAAAATGTTAGTAATTAAGTTTATACAACTCTTTTAGTTTATTTGTCTATATAGTATATTTTAATATTTCGGTTTAAATTGGTACCATACCGAACTCACCAAACGAATACCAAAACCGAATCGACTTTCAAAAATCGGTTCGGTTGTACCGTACCGTAATGTCGGTATACCAAACTTTTGGTACCGACTTGATTGGTTCGACTTGAAAAGTTGTAGGTTGGTACAAGTCGGTACAAAATAGTCACCTCTACTGCTTACTCCGTTACGAAACTATGTGCAATTTTGACTCTTTTATAATTTGTATCAAAATTGTCGAAATGAATTTTTTTAAAATTTAATTAAAAAAATTAATATTTGAACTATATGATCAACTTTTAAAAAATTTATTTCGATAATTTTGATAAAAATTCTTGACCGGTCAAAATTACACGTAGTTTCGTAGTTTACAATTAAATTGAAAGTAAGAGATTAATTTTTTTTATACGGAAAATGATAAACACAAATGGAATAAGTAGAGAAAAAGTGGTTGGTACCCGAGTATATCACGCTTACCAGGATTCGAACCTGGTGCATGCAAAGCAGGTTTAACTCCAAATGAGAGTTATTAATTATCAAAAAAATTTAAAAAATGAAATAAGTAGGTTTGTATGCTTTTTTCCATAAAAAATGACAATTATGAAATTATGTTTAGTATAGGGATAAATTGTGATTCAATTGCTGAGTTAGCAAGTTTGTAAAGAAACTTTACGACTCAAATTAAATTTAACAAAATGAAAGTTTTTTAATTTGGTCACTTCGGTTTTCTCTACTCTGAAAAAACGCACAAACCGTACATTTAATTTACGGTTTACAGAAATTACATGTAAACCGTACATTTAATGTACGGTTTGCATGTATTTTTTTTTTTTTTTTTTTTAATTTCAATTTGTAAAATAGGAAAAATATATAAAATATGCAAATCTATAATTCACTTAGCTATATATAATTGTTTGTTGTTTGTTTATATTAATTATAGAAATTATAATAATTGTTGATATTTGTCCCATTTTTGCATTATTTTTTTTGTGTGTGTAATTTCAATTTGTAAAAATAGGAAAAAATATATAAAATATGCAAATTCATAATTCACTTAGCTATATATAATTGTTTGTTGTTTGTTTATATTAATTATAGAAATTATAATAATTGTTGATATTTGTCCCATTTTTTGCAACTGTTCGGAAAGGAAGCAACTGTTCGGAAATGAAGCAAGCAACTGTTCGGAAAGGAAGCAAGCAACTGTTCGGAAAAATTTTCCTTCGGGGCGCTGCCCCGCACCCCGCCCGCTGTCCTGGCAGCGGGACCCCAGCCAGGGGCTCTCGCCCCTTGGACCCCGCCAGGGGCTCTGCCCCTTGGAACCCCGTTTCAATTATTCATATTCAATTATACGTTGGCTCGACGAGCGTGCACTCCGCACTTCCCTAACTCGTTTCCGAGTTTAACGCATTATTGCATCGCCCTATAATAAATCACATTACTACTAAAATACAATGATGATACTAAAATCACCAACAGTTTAGGGTTTGTATTTTAGGGTTTAGGGTTTACGGTTTGTAATTTAGGGTTTAGGGTTTACGGTTTGTAATTTAGGATTTAGGGTTTAGGGTTTAGTGTTTAGGATTTAGGGTTTAGTGTT
>OY987219.1:22669221-22808712 GCA_963920805.1 Primula vulgaris
GGGACAAATATCAACAATTATTATAATTTCTATAATTAATATAAACAAACAACAAACAATTATATATAGCTAAGTGAATTATGAATTTGCATATTTTATATATTTTTTCCTATTTTTACAAATTGAAATTACACAAAAAAAAAAATAATGCAAAAATGGGACAAATATCAACAATTATTATAATTTCTATAATTAATATAAACAAACAACAAACAATTATATATAGCTAAGTGAATTATAGATTTGCATATTTTATATATTTTTCCTATTTTACAAATTGAAATTACAAAAAAAAAATAAAAAAAAAAATACATGCAAACCGTACATTAAATGTACGGTTTGCATGTAATTTCTGTAAACCGTAAATTAAATGTACGGTTTGTGCGTTTTTTCAGAAAAAGTGTAGTATAAAAATCCAACATCTTTCTCTATTTCTATTGAATCACATTGTGCAAGGGTGAAAAAGTCTCAATCAGGAGGGTTCAAATTTAATACTGCTCAAAGCATACTGTTTTCATACTGTTCTACGTGGTCCAATAATGAGCCTGCACGTGGCTCAAAAACACAACCATCAATAACACAGGATTATTATTTCTCAATGAGCAGCCGTATCAGCAACATTAAACATTTACTTAAATGTAACATATTTTATATATTTTAAGCAACCGTTTATATTTACACAAAATTTCAGTTTTATTATAATAACTCTATATTATTTATTTTTATTTGTTTATTATCATTTAATAATCATAACAATATTTCAACCATAAAAATGTGAAACTAGAATCGTATACATTTATCATATTTATATCTTATTAATATAAGTCAACCCAAGAAAAAATGAGGCTGCCAAATTTTGGACATTTTTTCCAAAAATGTCCCCACTCTTTTTTACTAATTACCAATATACATAATATAATTAATTAACTATTTGTCCTCAATATATTTTACTAATTACGGATGTACCTTAAATTAATTAACAATTCGTTTTAACCTCCGTAACTATAATAAATTATACTAAATCTGAATATTATGTTAAAAATAAAATATATTACGAGATTTATTTCATTACGCGTATCACACGCAACGCGTGGGTAACTTTTACTAGTTATTATAATAAGCCAACTCAAGATTGGTTGAGGCTGCCAAATTTTACCACTTTTTTTTTAAAAATACTCTTACATTTTTTTATTAATTACCACAATACCATATTCTCATAAAAAAAATAGAGAAAAAGTAATAACTAATAACACTTTTTATTCCTATTTAAACTCTCAAAATTCTTTTGAGTCTTCTCATCTTATACTCTTACCTTTTTTTATTCTCCAAATATTTGTATCATAATTACACTTATTTTTAAAATTTTATCGCATTACGCGTCTCACACACAAAGCATGGGGCACGATTACTGGTATATATATATATATATGGTGAATTTTATGTTCACCTAAATTTAAAAAATTTATGAGGCTTATGATACATAACACTTTTGTACCATAATCATTAAATTTTTTTAAAAGAATATGTTTTGAGATAACAGTTATCTTCCTAACATATTTCCTCAATGCCCCATTTGCGCCCCTTCTCTGTGTTATAACTCAATTCTTAAAATCAGGTGAATAAACAAAGTGGATTAACTCTCATTCTTGTTCTAAATAAAAGATTAATAGCTCTTTTTTTTCGTATTTTCTCAAGAATAATTATTTATCATGTACCCTCTTCCTCATTTCACGATTCTTAAACCACAGATGTAATGCATATCTTTTGTGCGGGTTTATTAAATCCCACATAAAAAATTTGGAGTTCTCAAGGAAAATTAAACCTGATAGAGTTATGCTTATTTTTATACTTTTTCTTACATTACATCTTTAAAAATTGAGAAAATGTTAAATGAAAATAGACAAGAATAAAGATGTGTGTAAGTATATGTATTATACTACTTAGTAATCGTTCCTCATGCATTGCGTGTGCGACGCGTAATACAATAAAAATATAGAAAATATGTATAGTTGTGATATAAATATGTGGATAATACAAAAAAAAAACATAGTTGATAAATAGTTTTATTAGTTTTTATTTTTTATATTTTTATGTGAGTATGCTATTATTATAATTAATATAAAGGTGTACATGTATTTTTGGAAAAAAATGGCTAAATTGGACAGGCTCATTTGACTTGACTTGACTTATTATAATAGAATGATATATATAAGTCAATCCAAGAAAAAAAGAGTTTGACAAATTTTGGTCATTTTTTCAAAAAATGTCATCACTCTTTTTTACTAACTATTTATTTACATTTATTCGATTCAATATAAAAAACACACAAAAATCATGATATTTTTAAAACAATTATAATGTTATACAAAAAAAATCGTTTTATGTGTATTTTGTGTAACAAAAACGTTATATTACTCACGATTTTTAATTTAATATATTCATTCAATCAATATAATTTTTAAAAATTTATTTATCCGGATCATACATGTCACACGTCGCAAACACAACATGTAAATAACCATAACCAATATATATATATATATATATATATATATATATATATATATATATTTATATTGGTCCGGATAATTTTATTGGGGTTAGTTGTACTTTTGTGTTGTTGATGGGTGTGTTATCTGGCAGCTCGTTCACTTATAACAGTATAAAAACAACATATGGTTTGGACAGCATTAAATTCGAACACAGTGGCACTAAAAAAATATATCCAAAATAGCGATAGGATCAGTGACGGTATTTTTTGTTACGAGGTTATTAGCAACGGTTTTTGTGACGGTTTAATGACAGTTTAATCAATTTGTGACAGATTTGTGATAAATTTTTAAATTAATGACCGACTTGTAACGATTTTTAACTCTCATTAAATCACACGTTATTTTATAACATCAGAGAACATGAGTCATATATTTTACTTTATTTATATATACCTAAATGGTATATTCTTTCTTTAGTTCCCTTATTCTCTTTATTTGATAGAAGTGGGAAAAGGTTTCTATCCATTTTATTAGATTTTAACAATGAGTATTGCATGGTAATGATACATGCATTATTAATTGCCCAACTCTCAATTATACTCAATAACGTGGCATTGACTCATTAATAAAAAATTATATCGGAGGCATTATACAACTAAATTCCTAGTTACACCAAAAGAAGCAAAAAATTGCCACACAACGTGTGTATATAATATATACATACATTGCCCTTACTTTCTTAAAAAAATAGAGTTTTTCATTATTTTTTAAAAATTATAAATAGACATAAAAAAAAATGCCACACAACCCATGCAAATACATATGTTTATATTGCCCTTATTTTTCTTACTTAAAAAAAATGAGTTTTTCATTACTCTTGCAAATTATAAATAGATATTATTTTCATAAGTAAATGGTTACGGAATCATACAATGTGTACACTTCAAGTAGAAGGCTAGTAGAGAATAAAAAAAAGATTTAATTGAAAAATGTTCTACCAAACAAGAATCAGGGCAACAACTATTTAATTAGTCGCTACAATTCAATTAGGTTAAAAACAAACAAAGCTTTAGTTGGATAAATGACTTGATTTGGGATAAAATTATTCCATTAAATACATTATGTCACGTCATTCAGTATGATTGATAGTATGTAACATATCAACTCACTCATTATAATGTGGTCGAGATTAAGTAAGTCTATTATAGATCAGGTATTAAAATGGTAATAATTGTAATTTGTTGATATATACAACGCATGAAAACAACTAGTAAACCGTGAACAAAGAAAAGTGTCTTGATTAGATATGAAACTCTCTAGTATTGTACCAAATTGGGAAAATTTATATATTGATTATTAAAAGTTGATAGTGGCGAGCCTAATTTTCTTCCTAGGCCCGGCTTAATCAATTCGCGTCGGCTCCAATCTTATCCAAGTGTCTGACGAGGCTGATGACTCCGTTGATGACGAGGCGATCTGCGCTCCTGCACAAACAACGAACAGGGGCCCGGGGTTGTAACCGAGTTTACCCTCTCCGACGATCAAGTCAGTATCAATATAGACTGAAGATAGGTGTACAATAAAAAGGGGAGAGATCGGGCCGGTTACAAGTTGTTGTGTCGGGATAAGTTCAGGTAGTTCGGATATTTTTAGCTTTATCTCTCTAGTCTCACTTTTTTCGTCCCCTTCTAATTGGTATTAGTGGGGGTATATATAGTCTGATCAAATGCGTATTAGCCCTTGGATCATTGCACTGTCTGATGAAGATCCAACGGCTCCAGGTCATTTATGACTCTGACAATGGCACTGTTCATCATCCGGGGCCCACAGGGCTGGCCTGTGATTGGGCCACGTCGATGAAACACATAAAGGGTCCCCCAAGGGAGCAGCAGCATTAATTGGGGAAGAGTGCTCAGCAAGTTTCTCTGGGTCGGCCTAGGAACGGTCCGGCTCCCTAAGATCCGGGGCGATACGTCACCCATGCTTGAGAGGCCCGGATTGCCCGCTGTGGGGTTGATATCGGTCCGGACGAGGGGGTGCCGACATCCCCTCGCCAGATAGGATGAAATACTTCACCGGTTTTTCTCCCATAAAAACCCGTTGTCATCTTTTATGTGTTTGTAGTTTGAAATCCTCTCTAAGGGTTGGTATTTAGACTTAGTGGCATATTAATTAAAAAAAAATAGTAACATAAAGAGTTATAATTGTGTTCGTTACCTTCTTAAGAAAAATAAACGGTTAATGTTAATCATCGTAACATGAAATATTGGAATAACGTACACAAGAGAAAGGATATTAAGTTATTTTTCATTATTTAGCTACCTAACTTGTCAAGTTTTGTAAGTTTAGGATAAAAATAGAAAATTTAATAAAGTATAATTATTTAATGGCTAAATTTTCCAAGTTTGTGCTAACTAAATTTTTGAGCAAAGTCGCTTATAATTGATTAATTGAGTGGTAGATAGTAGTAATTAATTACTCGTAGAACCCTATAAAAATGGTAAACTATAATGGGTGTTTTTAATTTTAACGTAATATTGTATTTACAAGCGAGCTTACCAAATTGATGTGCTTCATTTAAAAAAGTACTTTAAATTTATTCATATTGTCCAAATTTATAAGAACGTCTAAAAAGTCAATCTGTTTCGAGAAACAAAATCAACGCTTCTTATACATCATAAATAAACTGATAAATTTTTTTTAAATTAAAAACTCTTACTTTGGAGGCGTTAAGGATAACTTTAATCTAGTTGATAACTTTGCTTCTTAATAAGTGAAGAAAAAAATTGAAGACAAAAGGTAAAAAAGATACTATTACTACCAGTTAATTTAGTTATGCTATTACTACCAGTTAATTTAGTTATGTTTCCATTGATTTGAAACCACGAAGTATGTATAAATGTTTCTCTCCCTCCCCAATTATAATTTACGAAATTACGTGTAATTTTGAGCGTTTTATAACATGTATTAAAATTATCGAAATGAAAATTTTTAAAACTAAATCATATAGTTTAATGTTTGAACTATATGATTAACTTTTGAAAATTTTCATTCCGATAATTTTGATACAAAATTACACGTATTTTTATTATGAACAATTAATTAAAAACAAAACATGTAGGTATCAAAGATAAATACGTGTTAAGGAAATGAGGTACGTGGTAAGTTTTAATTAGTAAGTTTCTGTTGGCCCGTGTGCGGCTAAACCTTAGAGGGGGGTGAATAAGGTTTATGGCGATTTTCGCCTAATTAAAAATTTTAAGCAACTAACACCCCAACTTACGCAATTCTAATCTTAAGCGTTAATAAACGTTAATAAATTGCTAGAATAACTAAACGGAAGCAATAAATACGCAAGAATATAAGTTGCGGAAAGTAAAAGCAAGGGAAAAAAATGACACCGTGATTTATAGAGGTTCGGCAAACGCGCCTACGTCCTCTCCTCGGTACTACCGAGTATTTCACTAAAATGTTTCTTCCGGATTTTACAAACCCTATCGAGCTCAATCGACCGATTGGCTCACCCTCTACCCGAGGTTCCTACTCTTGATACAAGTGCAAGAGAACACGACTACGAGTGTACGACTCCCCCTCAATTTATGAGTATCCGAATGAAAAGACCTAGAGCTTTTAAGCTTCACTTGCTTACAAAGCCTCTACCCGATCACTCGCTCACAATTGAGTTTATAAAGCACTCGATACAATTTTTTGTTACAAAACGTAACTACACTCACTATTCTAATTGCTTCTTAAAAAGCTAATTGGTGAGTTGTTGATGATGATCGAGTTTGAATCTCTTTCTCTTTGATTTTCCTCTTTCTCGAATATATATACACCAAAATGGTGATATTTGGGTTTTTAATGAGAGCTTGAAGGAAGTTGATTGGTATTGTAATTGGTTGTTTGGAAAAGAGATTGGGCTTGTTTATAAAGACCAAAGGTCTGTGTTTCTGTGTTATGACCGTTGGAAGTGGTTGGGGGTTTTAACAGCCATTTTCCAGAATAAGCTGAAAAGCTGTTTTCGAAATCTGTAGAAAACGATCGGTCGTTTTCTACAGTCGATCGGTCGTTTTCCAAAAAACGATCGGTCGTTTCTGAAAAAACGATCGGTCGTTTCTGAAAAAACGATCGGTCGTTTTTTCGACCTGCTCACTGGAAGAATTTGGACTAAAAACGATCAGTCATTTTTGTCCAGTCGATCGGTCGTCTGTTCTTCTGGCAGTTTTTTTCGGTCTTCTTCGAAAGCCCATAACTCCTTCGTTTTAGCTCCGATTCTGGTTCCGCTTGAACCTGTGGCTTCGTTTTTCCAAGCTCTATCTTTCTGGCGTTCTGCAATTTACAAACTCTCTTTTTTTGGAAAAAACAAGCATTATATCATCGAAATCGTAAAATCATTAAACGCATAATCAAAGTTATAATCAAAATCATTATTGAACTCTAAGTTCAACAGTTTCTAATGTAATTGTTGATAGGGCTGTGTGAAAAACCGGAAAAAGTGAACCGAAAAAGATCGAAACTAAAAAAAAATTGGGTCGGTTTCGGTTTTTAATAAAACCGAACAGAAAAAGACCGAAATCGAAAAAGACCAAAAAAACCGGAAAACCAAAAATAAAACCGAAAAATACCAAAACCGGACCGAAAAACCAGTCTGGTTCGGTCCAAAAAACAAAAAGACCGAAACCGAAAAAATCGAACCGAAAAATATGTCCGGTTTCGATTTTAGTAAAAATCGAACCGGACCGAACCGACCCTAATTGTTGCAATAATTATGATTGAAATTTGGGATCTAACGCCGAAAAGGGCATTGGGACAAGTTAGCATGTGCCACTTCGCGCATGGGGCGCGTGTTAGTTTAATACCACCGTCACCCTTTCACATGCCCATATATTTCACAAATCTGGAAAAAATATCGCTTAACAAAATGATTTTTTATTTTTTTTAGTATTTTATACTTTTGGAATCACATTTATACATATTTACGTCTAAATTAACCGAGCGGAAACTAGTCGGTTCTGTTTAAGCTCGGCTAGTTGGGTAGTTTACTAAACGAGGTATTAGATCTTGTTTATATATATGGGGTTCGCTTGTAAACTAATTGAGTCGAGTCTATTCATGAGTCTAGTTTGAAAACGTTGTCGGACTCGTTTGATATCATTTTGTATGTAAAATATATATTTTATTTAACTAAAATATATATTATCTTAATCAACAGTACAATAAATATTATGAGTTTTTTTTTTTATATATAATGATGAACTCTATAATTATAAATTTAATATCTCAATAAGTAAAAGAAAGAGTCATTTATCGAATGTGGGTATTATATTTTACAATATTACATATATATACATGTATGATAAAGAATAAAAATTATTAAACGAGTCCGAGTCGAACACAACTCGTATTAAATTGTTCAAACTCGGTTTTTTATTAGTAAATGGATGAACATGAGTCAAACTTTTGAGACATACACGAATTTGTTCATGAACCCACCGGACTTACTTGCAGCTCTGCACCCGGGTACTAAACAGTTTTGTAGTTTTGCAATATTAAGAAAATATTTAAAAAGTGAAGAAATCAGGATTTAAATATTTAATACATATATATTAAGAAATGGTTTAGTTTTAAAATGAAAAACACAAATACGTAAACATGATTTTGCAAAAACTCTCATTCTGGTCTCTATACTACCGAGTATATATATATATATATATATATATATATATTTGCTAATCTGAATTAATCTACAAATAACCCTCTATATTTAGTTCACATAAATCAATATTTTTTGATAAGCATTTAGTTCATAATATATATTGATAGTACAAAGACTTGCCTAAAACATGATATACTGTAGTAAATTAAATTAGTAGGTAAAAAGTTTTAGTCAATAATATCATTACACGAAAATTATTGTTACCAAGTTTTCCCATTGTACATCTGAACTAATTAACCTTAATTTATGGTCTTTACTAAATCCAGAAATTGTGTCTTAAACTGTTCAAGTATAATTGCACCTTTACTAGTTAGCACGCATACAAAATGCTATAATGTCGTTTTGCTTTTGTTTTTTTCCCCCGGTAAGTATATATTGCTGCTTTCTTCGTGCTCTAATCAATTATCTATTTCAAGGCGTCCAGGTCTAATTCCGGTAACATTTGGATATGAGACACAGATTAGGCCTGAGTTTTTTTTTTGGCAATGATTTAGCCCAATATAATTATATAAATGACAGTTTTATTGTGTGGCATATTAGCTCGTTATAGATATATATAGAGTTATAGATATATATAGAGATATGTATAGATATAGAGAGGAGGAACAATAGCTTTTTATTAATACAGAGAGATACATTAAGACCAATGATACTCTTTATATAATAGATGGTAGAGTTACATATGCTAATAAAACCCAACATAAGCCCAATAGAGTAACACCCAAGATGACCAATAATATATTACAATAAGTTTATTATAAACTCAGTTGTTTTAGCCTAAATTGGCAATTGAATTAATTCAACATTTGTAAAATTAAACACTCACCTATATATATATATATATATATATATATATATATATATATATATATATATATATATCAATTAAAATGAAATTAATTTTATTTTATTTTTATTTGAGAAAAATACTAGGGACAGATATTTGAAGTAATGGATTTGGAAGTACACACTTGGCTCTGCTTATTTTACTATCACATATATCCTGTCAGGTGAAGAAGGGAACTTAATTACAAGCCCAAGATCAAAGAGGTTGCGTCAGTTGGTTGATGTACCTTAGTTGGGAAAAAAACAGGTTTTGTGATCCGGACTATTATAGATTAAAAAAAATTGAAATTAAATTACTGACATTAACAAACACCGAATTGTATATATTTTTTCTACTAATTTAATTGGACGAAAGTTAAGTTTAAATTACATTTCAGTCCCAAAATTTAAAAAACATATGAATTTAACCTGAAAAGTTTATAATTTTACATTTTTAACATACACATAAACAAATAGTTACATATATATACTCATACATATACATAAAAAAAAATACACAATTTAGATATATATAACGATATAGAAAAAAAACAATTTTTTTTGAATAAAAAATATATGTTTTTAAAAAAATTAACTCTTTTTGAAAAAAATAACTTTTTTGAAAAAACTATTTTTTTTGAAAAAAGTAACTTTTTGTAAAAATATTAACTTTAAAAAAAATATTTTTATAAAAAAAGTTAATTATTTTTTAAAAAAGGCACTTCAAAAAGTGCATACCTTTAAAAAAAATATTTAATTTAAAAAAAAGCTAATTTTTTTTTATAAAACGTTATATTTATATATATATATTTATAAATTGTGTATTTTTTATATATATTTTTTGAATTTTATGTATACGTATGAACATGTATATGTAACTATTTATTAATGGGCATGTTAAAAATATAAATTTCTAAACTTTTCGGGTTAAATTCATATGTTTTATAAAATTTGGGACTAAAATGGAATTTAAACTTAATTTTCGCATAATTAAATTGACGGGGGTCTGAAATTCCTATCCGCTGTTCTAGTTGCAGTTTTGCAGTCAGGTTCCAAGTGAGGTTGCAACCACAGTTGGAACCACGTGTATAAATGGACAGAACTGTAAAAAGTTAAATGTACTTGAAATAAATCACACGCACATTTAACAACGGAGTTCACCTAACTAGGCTACGTCTCCGGGGCACTTACCCAGATTATGATATTATAAAAGCTTACAATATAGGACTCAAGTCTTAATGAAAAACTCTTAGACTACCTCTAGGTTTTTCTGCCTATCTCTATATTGCTCATACTCTATAACTATCAAATATAAATCAATGGCATCCCACTATTGTTTTCCTTTTGAAGCTCACGTGTATTCTCTCTAGAAAATAAGTTCTTTATAATTTAGAACACACAACCTTTACAAGCTTAGTTATTAACTATTTAATAGTAAAAACAATCTTCTTGCTTCAAGATCTTTTAAGATTGCTTTTGACTTCTTTTGATTGGCTTCAATCTTTCCATAATGCACGTCTGCCTTTTGTAGGATTGACATCAATCTTCATAAGTTAATATCTGTTTAATAACAAGCTTGAAAGTAGGAGTTAGTCTTTTCCTATAACTAGGAAACATATAAAGATAATATCTTTTAGAGATAATATCTTTCCATATATATATGAAACACCTAACTCCACATATCAATCAATCTTTAAACATATCTTTACTGAATATTATAAGGATCAAAAGATTGAAACAAGTGATAAGGACAAGCATAAGAATAGAGATATATATATTTAAAAGGAAACATACCCTTATAAACTAATCTCTTTATATCTTTTAGAAACCATCTTTCCTTAACACTTTGATATTCTCAATATACGCATATTAAACCTTTAAGATCATATGAGAATATAACCTGCATAACTTTAATCTCATAATACTCATTAAAGAATAGGTACGCAGATTTACAGAACTAGACAGTGTTCTGCTGAACAGAAGGTTGCAACTGAGGTTGTAACTGGTACTTGAAACCTGTTACTACTGACTTACTAGGTTGCAACTGAGGTTGCAACAGGTACTTGAAACCTGTTACTATTGACTTACTAGGTTGCAACTGAGGTTGCAACTGGTACTTGAAACCTGTTACTACTGACTTAGTAGGTTGTAACTGAGTTTGCAACTGGCACTTGAAACCAGTCAATACTGTCTTAGTTCTTTACAACAGTTAGGATTTATTAAGTAAAAACCAATAGACAATAAACAATATTTAGACCAGAAATCTGGTCCTAACAGGGTCCACAATTTAAGAAAAAATATATAGTTCAGTACCTCAATTGTTAATTAATGTCATAAGTTTGGTATTTATTTTATTAATATATGGTAGTTGGGGTCGATAAACCTATTTTTTTCACCTAATAAACCATGCTCATAATTTGGAGTCTTGTCCCAGTATATTTCCACAGCGAGGGTTACGTTAAGAAGGGGTATTGTAAGTAGAAGACAGTAAAAAAAACTCATTAAATTTCTCGAAACATCAAATAATAACCACTCAGATTATCCAGACGCCATTTTTTCTGGGATAAAAAAAATGCTTTTCTTTTATATATCCAAGTTTAGACACGTTATTTAGCATCCCTACCATTTTGTTCTATTTCGACATGTCATTGGAGGATAACACAAGGAAGTGAAAAGGAAAAAGTTATAACCCTGATTATAGAAAAAACTTTGAGAAAAATGATTTTTTTTACTGCGTACTAAAGACTGAGCTGGCGGATTATAAAGTTTGTTCCTTGTACAATGGCAAAGAACATATTCATATGAATTTTAGCCCCTCTTAGTTACCTAGCTATCCCGGTTCTATCATTGATCGTCACCTTGTATTCCTGCCTTTGGTAAAATTCATAATACACATAAATTTCTACCAAATTGTGTTCCGAAGCTTCAGGAGGTCCTCGGCTTATCAGCCCGGATATCTCCACACTTCGCATTCGAATAGAGAATGAACAAATCGACTTCCATGGAACGAGTATTTTCTCTGGAATCGTCGTATTTCAACAAGGTAGGGCCGGAAAAGATCTACTTAACCAGTAGCTAGGGAATTCATATAGCATTTTCCAGTAATTTTCCTATCGTCACATTACATGCATGTAAAAATTCTTCCCCTTTACTAGGTTAATTTGATGTTTATTTGACGTGGGTATGCTTAATCACTTTTTCTAGCTATTTAAGTTCTAGACAGTCTGTTGGTTTGAAATTTATAGTCCAGATGTTGGCCCATATTATTATAACATGATGATCTCTCCCAAAAATTGTCCTAACTAGTATATATAGTAGTTACTACTCATGTACAAATTCTATATTTACACGACTTAGTACTATTGTACTGAAACACTGATCATGATCTACATGACCATATATAAGGCTTGTTCAACTGCAACTATATATAAAGTAAATAAGCTGGGTCAATCTTTTTTGAGAATAGACAAGTTCAGCCAGCTCAAAATTTCCCTTTTGAAAGCAGGAACAAAAGTTACTACTATAAAAACAGCTGAAATTAGCCAATTGAAGCTGCTTATGGCTAAAAGCAACCAAATAATATAAACTTAAAAGGTGGTTTAGTAGTATGGTCGTTACTTCATCTTTGGGAGTGTGGCCTCCTTGCTTTTAAAGTTCCCTTGGGTCATTTAAACATCAGTAGATTGTCTAATTAACAAAATAAATAAATCAAGAACGGTCTTTCTTTAAATGACCAACACAAATAAAAGTGAAACAAATTTGGTTAACTATAATAAGTTAGTAAGTTCAACGTCCTGAATAGAAAACAAATGAAAATAAAACAGGAAACTGAGCCTTTTTTTGGCTAATTTTAAAAAATGAACAGGCATTTGGAAATTCATAAAGTGTGCTATTTAAAAAATTAGACCCATATTGTATGGGTAACATGGTGGCTAATAAAGCACTTTACACATGAGGAGTGCACGGTTTATGGTGTAGTAGTTGAATTTTGGAATAAGGTCTTTCAAGGGCAATAAAGTCATTGCCTTATAAAGGAAAAGGTAACTTTATTTCAAGGATGAAAAAATAATTAGGTCATTATTGGTTAGTTAGCAGTTAGCACCAAAAGGAACGATTACATGCAAGAACAGTGACAACTTTGACAATGAACACAATTTACATCTTTTCTTGGGTTGCAATCATATAGTGGCAACTTGGTAAACAAAACAAAATAGAACATGGCAGCCTAAAATTGTACACATTTTCATTTTCTACTTTTTAATCTAATTTAACTATGAAATTTATATTAATGGTCTAGTTACGGTTCATTGTCCAACAGTCGGTTTCGACATTTTGGGGCCTCGAGTCCACCATCAAAATGGGACTTTTTCTAGTATATACAATAAAGATTTTTTTTCCGATAAATTCATATAGTAGGAGAGTGTAACCTAAGTGATATGAATACGAAGCATAAACTGAAATAACTTTCCGAAATAAAGCTCACTTATCCATAATTCCAGACTAAAAAGCAAGGCTATAAAAAATGTAATGTTGATAATGATGCATAATTATATCTTTACTCTTACTGTTTTTTTTTTGTTTTTTTTTTGCTTTAGTATTTATTGATCAACCAGCCACATATTGGTGGTTTAATTACCCTTTATGAATCTATATATTATATGCACAATTGTAATTATTATCTCATTTTGTTGTATATTTATAGAAAAAAAGTGTGAAGAAAGTTTAATTACTCAAAATTTCTGTTGTTGATTAACTGATCTTCAGATTGCGACATTTTACCATCAAAATATCAGTACCATTGCAGTTCTGTACTCACGTTAAGCTGGATAATCTTTTAGCTGTCAATTACTACCAATTTTAAGATACCAATTATAATTAGTTTTACTGTCAATTTGTGTAGGTAACGCAATAAATAGATCAATGTTTTCCTGTGAGGAAGCGATTAGTCAACTAATGTCTATAGTAAAAATTAAAATGCCCTTGCCAACTTCTGATCATTTTGTTTACAATACCTTGAAATTTTGTATAACCAGCACTGTATATATAAATCTTCCTGAAACTTTTGATAGTAATTTTTTCGAGGTTTGTACTTTGTACTATAGAAATATTATAAGTTTATCAAATTGGTAACACTAAATATGTAGAAGAAGTTAAGAATCTTGCACATGCATACTTGCTTCCGCAGATAATTAGCTAGCTAGGTTGCCTTGGCAGTTCACCTTTGCTTTCTAAATGCGAATATTCTTCTATTCTAATATCATTATTTATTTTGTACTACCAAAATCTAACTTAGCCATAGGTTAGGGTATAAACAAAACACATAAACTTCCAAGTAACAGAGAAGCTAGAGCAGCAAATGCATGGGTAATCATTTTGTATTAAAATGTAGACTTATTATGACCATGAGAACTTTGATTAGAAAAAACATTCATCCATGACAAAATGTACCCGAAAAGGCTAGAGGAGGCTAACACTACAAATCACTATTAGTTTTCTTATCTAGTACTGAAATTTTGTGAATGTTAAAAAGAAAAATTCAAAAGTCAATGTTCTTATTCACCAATTACTTGCAATCTTTATTAATTAGTTTTAAAAAAATAAAAATTCAAAGTGTTTCGTGATCTTAGTTGTTTTCTTGGCAATTAGTAATTATAAAAATTGAAACAAAGATAAAAGAACAAAAATTGAAACAAAGATAAAAGAACAAAAATTGCCACGGGAGATGATAGGGTGAATTAGTCTTTAGTGACCTGGGTTTTGGCCTATTTTAGGATAAGTGACCTAAGTTTTTTTTATTTCGGTTTTGTTACCTAAGTTTAACTTTGTTAGCATTTAGTGACCTGTCATCCTATTTTTCAAAAAAAAAAAACATATTTCTTGCTAAAAGGACTAAAATACCCTCAGATTTTGGAGGAAAATTTCAGTTTAATGAGGGTATTTTAGTCTTTTTAGCAAGAAATGTGTTTTTTTTTTTGAAAAATAAGATGGCAGGTCACTAAATGCTAACAAAGTTAAACTTAGGTCACAAAACCGAAATAAAAAAAACTTAGGTCACTTATCCTAAAATAGACCAAAACACAGGTCACTAAAGACTAATTTAC
Organism: Primula vulgaris; assembly: GCA_963920805.1. Classification (NCBI taxonomy): domain Eukaryota; kingdom Viridiplantae; phylum Streptophyta; class Magnoliopsida; order Ericales; family Primulaceae; genus Primula; species Primula vulgaris. The sequence continues at coordinate 22,684,356 of OY987219.1, forward strand.
TCGAGATGATATAATTTAATGTTGCCATATTACTGCTAACATTATCTTGTCTGTGTTGGACAAAACTGTCACCTAATCCAACAAACTTTTTAACTCTTGTAGATATTTCATTTTCAAAGAATCTTTATGATAATATAGTCACACCGATCTGCTGACCCAAATCCAATAATACAAGTCTCGTTAACTAAACAACAAAGGTCCAACAAATAAGCCTTTATATTAGTACAAGAAATTGTGTTTTCCTAATGCCCCTCATGAACTGATTAGTTTAAGTTCAAGAGCATCTTTTCATACCATGAACACCCCACTAAAAACAACCTTTTGAATTACTAACAGTTTTCTATAAAAATTGAAGTGGAGAACGAAACGCTAAAAGTTCAATAGTCTAGTCAAAGTGTCACCAATGCCAACCTGGGAACTTTAGATGCATAATTATTTAATTTTTAATCATCCAAAACTGAATGGTCCAAAAATTTACTTAAATAATTAGATGGTTATTGTATTATAGAACAGAAGCTTCTCTCTTTTGAGAAATTTCTGATCATTACAGGCATCAGGCATGTCGATTTTTTACAGGTAAATTCTGATTCTACCCGACTGGTGCTTGAAATTGAGTAAATTAGAGTTAATTACACCCTACAGTTCACCAGTTCTTGTCTCACTTTAGCCTCTAATGCTCATCAAGATTCAAGGCACAGTCTTCCATTTTCTTTTTTACATTTGTGATCTCCATCATAATGTTAAAAAATGGATAATAAAATGAAACTGATTGTTAAAAGTCTTTAGAGGTTACATAAAACTGGAAAGGGTTAGAAAGTTGTATCACATGCCATCATTAAAATTGAGAACAAGTGGTATGAAAAAAGATATGCTTATCAGCTTATGTCATAATCATACTAGTTAAGGAAGATGATAAAGTTGCCTCATTACTCTTGTACAAATATTTCCAAAATTTCACCAAATTTTCAAGTCATGATCATTGAAAAAAGGACTTTTTAAGGAACACAAGAGCCCACGTTAACAGCTATTTACAACATTAAGCAAGTATCTAAACAGACGATATATGGTACCAACACAAATTCAACTACATAATCAAATATAAAGATTTAGTACATGATTCTGATAAATCATTAAATCTAATGGAATTGACATTACACTTGGATACGAAATGAAAGCTCCGGAAGTTTCTGCTTTTCGTCCTCCTACTTGCCAATATATCTATACATTGGTGTTGGGAAAAGGCCAAAAATTAGAGGCAACAAACTAAATGATTATAAAATGATAAGATGAAGAAAATTATATCATCTTGATAAATCTAGAGCTGGATTAGCCGTCCAAGTAAGCATTATTTTATACTTTATATACATATGATCTCACTCCCCCTTGCTTGAATTCGAGGCCAACGTAATGGTTGTGATCACAGTTCAATGCTGTGTGTATTGCCTGAGCCTGTTTTAAACCAAGATAGTAGGTATCATAAAACTTGAATATGATCAGTATTGTCATAGATTTGTTGCCATGCATAAAACTGTCCATTGGTATAGAAATTAATAGAGCAAAATGACCTGTTTGCAACTTTTTAGATCATTCTACTTGATTCTTTCCCTTAATGATTGATCGCACTTGGTTGACCATATTAACAGCTGATTAGTTTGGTTCTCTGACCTCAAAATGTTAGAATTTTTAATACGATGAACTATTTTTTTAAAACCTGATAAGCCTTACTATCTGCTGAAAAGATGGATAAATTCAACAATTAACTACAACAAGGACCCTGTAAATAATATGCATTATTCTGGTGAATAAAAGTATTACCTAGAAAGCTTTGTGAATGGCATTCTAGTTTGCTGCTTGGGTTTTGCCCAAATCCCATTTGAACCATACTTTGCAAGTCATCTTCATAAGATCCTGAGAACTGATCAGTTGAACACAAAGTAAAATTTGATCAGTATCTAGACATGTATAATTATTTGCAGTTGAAACATTCACTCAATCTAAGATTCTAAATGTTGTGACCAATCAATACTAAATTAGTAAAATTGTAGTACCTGTGAGAAACCTTGGCCAAAATCATGGACCAAATGTAACTGTGAGCTAATGCCTGTAAAGAGTGTGGTGTCTGAAGGGTCCAATGAACAATGAGTCAAAAAATCAGTTTTCGCTTGAAAAGATGAATCTAATGCGTATGTCGAACTAATGACCTGAAATTCAAAATGAGAATGATCATCAATTCCAGAGAATTCAAAGACAACTTTCCATAGCACGTAAAGGGATTTAGATAATGTAATCACTTACATCCTTAGGTAAGACGCTATCTGTGACAAAATCTGATGGATCTAGTGTAGCCAGTTTGACGGAGAGATACTACATAAACCATAGAGATATTTATCAAGCTACAACATAAGTAATGCTAAGAAAGATAAAAGGTAGATATGATATAAGACCTAATTCACCTCAACTTGGCACTGTAACGATTGCACATAGTTTATAATTTCATCAAGCATTAGTGCCTTTCCAGTCACCTAAAAAACGAAGTTTAAACTAACTAAAAACCATGTATTGCCATTCAGTGTAGGTTAATTATCTGCAGAATAGTACACATTCGAATGAAAAAATGACATGATTTTGAAGGAAAAACAATTTGGACCTTATTACAGCCTGGTACAAGGTCTTGGAGGAGCTTCATTCTTTCGCCTATCTTCTCTCTTCTAACCTATAAACAGTATCCAACATTGCACACTTGTTACGATAAGCTAAAGTAAAAGTCTCAATTAATGAAGACCATGCATTGATGTAACTATGTAAGTTCATAGTTTTTTACCCGTTCAGCTAAACTATGACTATCAGTGGCTTGCCCCCTTCGCGCTCTAACATGTATGTAGTCTTTCGGGGGATCGTCATCTTGTTTCTCCTTCTGTTTATTATCACTTTTAATTCCTTTATTTTGTCCAGTTTTATTTCTCTTCAAATCTCGATTTTCCTGGTCATTTACCGCCACCTGAAAATGAAACAAAATAAGTAAAATCTTACATTCCTAAAAAAAATTAAAAAATGAGCATATTCTTGTGCCTACTAGGATGCAGCTTGTAAGCAATTAACCAAAAACATCGGTTAATTTGAAGCTGGGGGAATTAAAGGGATCATCTAACAAATTTTTTTAGCTTTTCTAGTCATTAACAACAGAAAAAAAAAAACTCAGCTTTAAGCCTGAACACTGAGTGATTGTTTGTATACATTTGTTAATAATACCAAGTATAAGTTAGCTTGTTTAACAGTGAAACAAAATTGTCTATCCACCTTAAATTTTCTAGCTTCCTCAGGCATAAAATATAGAACTTCATAATTTTTTTATACAATTTTATATATATAATAAAGCTTCAAAGTTGCAACCAAACAAGAGTATAACTTATAAGCAGTTTAACTAAATAAATGAACAGCCTTTTTCTAGATTTTTAAGGTGATCAACCAAATACACTGAAAGTCAGTATACAAACAAATAAAAACAAATAAAAACTTCACAACCTTTTGTTTTTGGTTTTTTAAAAGTACCTTTTGGGATTTTCCTTTAGAAAATGCTTTTCTTTTCCTGGGAATGAAATTATTAGGAAATTTCTCCTTTGTTTTCCCACTTGGAATTTGCTCAGAAACAGAGGAACCATCATTGGGACTAGCAATTATAAAATGCCTATTTTCCATCTGAGTTTTTGCACAATAATTCTCAAGAGAACAATTGAATTGTTTCTCTAATTCAATTGTTAGAAGCATTGGATTTTCCAGAATGGGATTAATTGGGTCATAATTTGTGTTGAAAAAATAGTCTAGAGAAGTGTCCATTTGTAAAAAAGATGAAACAGAGGAAATAGAATTTTTGGAAAGAGAGAATAATGATAATATATTATTTGAAGTAGTATTTTACATACATATATATATATATATATAGTAATTAGCAACGGGTTGGTTGGTTTGTTTTGTTTGACAAATTGGTACAGTATTTAAGTGATTTGTGCCTTTATTATATGCACAATAAGCGGGATAATGCCGGGGTTTAAACGTCATTGTAATGAAATATCGCTTTCTCATTACATTTATAATTTTAATCACCGGCAAAGGAAGGGAACACGCATGTTTTTTTTTTAAGTGTAGAACAAAATTACAAAACTATTATACATTAGTTATAGGGCATGGACATAAGCACAAGCGCATGAGTTCGCAGAGCTGGACCACTATTTTGAGTTGTCCGATACTCGAAAAAAATTAGTTTTCCCAAATTTTATTTTTTTATATTAAAAAAATAAATTGGACGACAAAGTGATTCGAATCATTGATCATTAAGTAAAAAAAATTACTCTAGGTTGTATCATTAACCACTCCACCACAAACAATTATAACAATATTTATTGAATTAATCATTAATATTCTATTAATTAGATACTCGGGATTCGAGGTTGTCTTTAAAAAAAATTTAAAAAAATTAGACTTTTATTACCCGAGATTCCAGCCTTACTGGGCTGCCTGACAGGTCTCCCCTGAGTATTGTACATCATGAGTATGAGTCTTAGACATAAGTATGGGTATGATATATAATAGACTCGGCCTGAAGCAAATGACCGATGAACGTTCGGATCAGACGGAAAATAAAGAAGTATATAAAAATATCTTGCCTTCCGGTTGGGGCCAGGCTTCTCACAAAGAAGAAAAGGCATAAACCATAAATGAGTAAATATACGTATTCTCTCTTTATCTCGCCTTTCTTTCTGAAATCTTGTTTTGGAAAAACTATGTCGTTTAGAAGATAAAATTTCTTTTCACATTTGAGTCGTGAGATTAGAACATACTTACAAGATCTACTTTTTCCGTCCATTTTTAAGTTTTCTTGATTTTGATAAATATTAGGAGTTATTATTAATTGCATTTGAAAATTACAAATATAACCATAATTTAAATTAAATCATTAATATTGTCAATTTTTGAAACGTATTCATTGCAATATTTGAAGATATTATAGTACTTTTATCATATTTTTATTGATAAATTAGAAAATTGAACACATATATTTTGGGACAGACAAATATAGAATAATTGACACTTATTTAGGAACGAATGAAATATTATATATTTCCGCACAATTACTGCTAAATATCTTCCCGCTTCCAAGGGCGTCAAGTGTTATAGTACGTAGAAAAAAGAAACCGGTCTTTTCATTGTTTTCTAGGAGCGGAATTAGAACTTTGACGTCTAATCACTTAGGAAAACCACACCACCATTTTGTTTAACCGTGGGGAATCCGGGTAGGAATTTGCCAAACATATCGAAAGCCAAAATAAAAGTCTTTGTTTAATCAAACTATTGTATTCTCATTTTAAAAATGATAGAATGAGAGACGTGTCTTGGAAATGTTAGTGTATTTTACACCCTATTCAAAAAGATTGTTTTGAAACTAGAAGAATTCGATTTAAAATCTTATGTACTTATGTTATAGTGAAGCTCTTGCAGAAATCGCTTTTAGCAATTTTTTCACATAGTTTGATACATGTTTTTTTCATTATACGCCATTATTTTTGTGTAGGGGTAATCATAAACCGGAAAAATGATGGAGAGAGGTCGTAACACAGATTTTTGAGGTAACAACTTTGAAGGTGTCACGATTCTAACTCTTTACAAATCATCCTGCTCATGGACTGTCATTGTGAACGAGAAACCCAACCAAAATTTGGAGGCAACAATACCAACCGTCTTCGTGATTATTGGTGACATTTATTTCCGTTTTATTTTTACCAAACCTATTACTCTCTCCGTTTCCAATTAATTGTCTATTACGAAAACACGTACAATTTTGACCGACCAATAACATGTATCAAAATTATTGAAATGAATTTTTTTAAAACTTAATCATATAAATTATATGATTTAGTTTTAAATTTTTCATTTCGACAATTTTAATACATATTATAAGTCGATTAAAATTATACATTTTGTAACCAAAAATTAATTAAGAACGGATATACTAATAAATTAACGATAATAGAATATTACTCAGTGTACTACTTACTACCGTGGGGTACTAACGAGACATCAACTATTAATACTCGGTATTTAATAGCACACAATCATGACTAGATGGTTCTGAAAATTGTGGACCTCAGTTCAACTTAAAGTAACTCATCATTGTTTAGACCCAAGTTTTTATAGTTTTTGTATTGGACTGGTCAAAAACCAATTAATGACAAATTTCAAAGATATACGTTTTTTTTCCTTTGAAGAAATAAGTAATTACAACATCCTTCTAAACTGAACGATCAACTTGTGAAAATTTTAGCAAATATTCTTTGATGGTTTTTGGCATTTTGTTTTGTTATTTTAGTGACGTGCGTCATTTATTCCGTCTCCACACAATTTAATTTCCGGTTCACCAGAAACAAGGTTTACACTAGTAAGTCCTAACAATATAATCAATGCTTGTTGGTATGCATTTATGTCGTATATATTATTCTAAATTGTACATTTGTTTGTATATGAAACTAATCACACCTAAAATTGGAGTTTTGTTTTGTCTGTGGCTCATCTTGAAGTACTAGAACAACAACCAGCAAGGAAAAAAAAAACTATAATCAGAAGATGAGAAAAGGGAATTAGACATATTATAAGGTATGAAGACACATAAAGACAAAAAAATGTTTATAAAAAAACGCCTCATCAAACGGGAGTATTGATGCCAATAGCGCCGGCCTACTGGCTAGCCAAACAAGACGGGGTGTTTGAGGCGCAGCAACCCAGGGTAGGAACGACCCATTTTATTTTCTATTTTTTTACAATTAAATGTAAACTTATTGAAATCAAATGAAGGTGAAAGAATTGAACATCGTATCTCTTACTTACAAAGTATGCACTTTACCATATGAGGTACACCACTCTCTTGTTACAAATTATTAATTTTATTTATATAACTATAATATTGGATTATTGAGCCATTAAAAAAGAAAATAATACACATATAATTGAAATTTTTGTTTCATAAAAACGCAAGAAGATGCCTTTTCCGATGATTATTTTGCTCTGCAACGAGTTTTAATTTTTTTTCAAAAAAAATTAGAGTATTACTTGCGCCTCAACCAGTTTTTTTTTTGCTTCTTAATATTTTTTTTTCGTCTTATAAAAAGAAAAAAAATTAGAGGTTTTTTTTTTTCTTTTTATAAGACGAAAAAAAAATATTAAGAAGCAAAAAAAAACTTCGGTTGAGGCGCAAGTAAACCTAGGACCGGCACCGGATGCCATTACAAAGTTTATACAAAGGCTATTATGTTTTTTTTTGCCTATGTACTGAAGATTTAAAACTGTGCAAGTTAACTTAGAATTGTTTAGGTCGGGTACAAGTTAGCTATTGGAGTACTTTGAAGAATTATTTTCTTAGCACGATTGCTAAAAGTAAATGGGCTGTAAGAGAGAGGCACGATCAAACGAGCAAACTTACTCTTGATCATGTTTTGAGTTTTGAAGAAAAAAGAATTGAGACCGAGAGTTTTTACATAGCAATATAGAATTGATGAAGTGAATTTGCACCGCCTTTACTTAATAGTTAATCCTGGTGTTATCGTGGTATTATTAATATAAACGAACCCAATAAAGTTTGATGTTGTCCAATTTTATCATTTTTTTTAAAAAAATGTCTCTATTCTAATTTACTAATTAATCAAATAACTTAATGCAATTTAAATAAATAAATATTCATTTTTTCCACATATATCAATTTATCTCTCAAACAAATTATCATACATGTATTTTTATATTACTATAACAATAAAACATTATATTTTTACGATATTCATTCCATTATTTTTGCAAACTTTTTGAAAATGTTAAATTTATTTATGTCGGATCATATTTATGCAATTACGCGTCACACACGCGTTCGCAACGCGTGAGTTACGATTAGTGGTGTTAAAATAAAACGAGTGGATATATATAGGGTTTCGGGCCGGGGAAATGACGACAATGTTAATATTATAAAAATGACTTATTATTGGCTTAGTATCCATTATGAAGCCTTTATCATATTTTGTTTGAACAATAATGTACGTCTTTGGCGTTTGTATGGAAAATTTGGTGCGTTCGTATCAAGCTAGAACCGGATGTGCAAAAATATGGAATTCAACTAGCCTCAAAATGCTCTTTGCATTAGTCATACTGCCATAGTGCAATTGTAACTGATCATCTGATGAAGGAGAGTTTGAACAAAAAAGTAAGGTCTTGTGATGTTTTTGGCCGAAAATTTACCAAAGACACGTCTTAGAAAGGATTGTTAATGTCCAAACAAAATCTACCAAGCAAAATGTTGGAAATCATGCATGTATACTTACATGAGTGTTCGAAGTGGTCACGGACTGATATGATCGAGTTTCTTTTTAATGTCGAGCTAGTTTTCTTTTACATCCATATCGATCCCATTATGATTTTTGAGGTCACTAATTACTAACTTTACTATATGTTTATGAGCAAAATACATTTGTGTTGGTTCTCCATTACTACCTAGTATATAACTATATATATTTGTTAAACTTTTTGACCAACCTCCTTTTTTCTGTAAATTATGTGGCTCAATGACAAATGACTTGAAGTACATTTTCTTTCATGTTAGGAATGCGATAATCATGATTATTGAACGAGAGGAATTTTGCCTTTTATTATGTTCCTTCAATTAAGCAAATGCTTTAGTAAAAATATAAAGACAAGGATAGAGTTAATATTTTATATTTCTTACCTACTAAAACGAGTACAAAAAATATATATAAATATAGAGATTACGTAAAAGTAAAAGCATTAATTCAACAGTTAGATAGACCGTTAGATTAAAATTGATAAGTGGCGTATTATCTTAAAGCAGTGTATTAATTTGAGTAACCGCGTATACAACATATCCAAATGTAACATCGCTAATATACCGTTGTAATCACGCAGACAAACACGACAGAATGTCCATAGACTATTTTAGCTTTAGTACAAGCACGAAAAAAAACTAAGCAGTGCTTGCAGTGCCGTTCAAGAAATTGAGCAAAGTAGTGCCATAGTGAAGTCTAGTATTAGTAGAGAAAGTTGAGCGATTACAGAGTTGTAATGAACATTACAGTACAAGAAAGCTTAAGCAATTAATATTAACTTTATAAATACGAGGGCGAAAAAACTATATATGCAATATAGTGTTGTTTGAACTTAATACGGATCAAGAAAAGTTAAGCACACTACATTCCATACACAATAAAATAGGAACAAATCTTACACAAGAGCAATACGAGGGCGGAAAAAAAGCAACACAATGCCATATAAACTTACGAGCACGAAAAAACTAAGCAATACAATGTGATACGAACTTTATAAGTACCAGCACGGAAAAATTAAGCAATATAATGTTGTAATGAACTTTAGTACGGGTCGAGAAAAGTTAAGCACACTAAACTTCATGCATAATAAATAGCAAACCAAATCTCACACATATATCATATGCCAAGGGTCCAGACTACATAATAGCAAAATTTACCCTTTAATTTCAACAAGATTGTATATAGATAAACCAAAATGACCATATTCTGTTCAGAGAAATAGTACAAACAACACTAGGGGGAGAAATCCAGATCCAAGAAAATTACAAAATTACGGAACTATCAAATCTGAATTAAATTTTTTTTATTCTCCCAAATCTTAACTACGATTTTTTTTTTTATTGTTGTTTATCTTCAATAATAGACTCAATGGAGGGTTTTTTCCTGAGATTTTATTAATAAAAGGATTTTTCAAGTACAATACCCAGAACCTTGACTTTAGAGATATTCAATATCTCCAAGAGACGATTACATTCAAGGAGTTTAGCTAATAGTTCCGAAGAGATGCAACATGAGACGAAACTTGGCTGTTTCGACCTGTATATCTTTTTCTTCAGGCTCCAACTTTAGTTTTTTCATTTTTCTTAAATATTAGACATCTATTGCAGCATGATGTTAAGCTTTTTTGTAGTTTTTTTTTTTTTTCATTTAGCTGTTTCTTTATTTATAGTTATGGGGGGCTTGTCTTATTTTTGTTCCAATCTTTAGGATTGATCGCTGCTTGCGAGATTGTAAAGAATGTTCTTTGCTAAAAAAAATTGGTTGATCAGTATAACTGTATATATTTGATTGATGAGCTTCAAACTAGATGCACAAGAAATCCTGCGTATATGCTTAAAAGCTGCAACTAAAGTTACTAAACAAATCCCTAATTATGAAAATAAATGAGAGCAAATAAGTAAAATCTGAAGTCCTTGATATACTTAAATGGAGATATCTGGCAGACTAGCACCATACGTACCCTTTTCAGCAATCGGACTCCATTCACAGTCGAGACCATATCAAGATTCACAACGTTATCAAGCGTGAGCTATTTTAGGCATAATAAAAGGACTTGAGTGGGAGACTCGAATAAATACAACGAAGCTAGCTCATCAAATCAGTAATTCAGTTTCAACTCTTACATACATGGTAAGATTCAAGAAAAATGATGAGCAGAAACAAATTGAAAAGTAAACAAAGGACCAAAAGGAAAAATATTACAATCTGCAAAATAAGAACAAAATTATGTATCATGAATTTGGGACCGATGACGTTTGTAGTAGGTGGAGATATAAATAAGGAAAACCGAGAGTGAACCAAATTATGTATCACTTTCTTGCTACTCTCACTTTACCCTTTAGTCACCTCCCCAAAAATTAAGTCATTTTGCTGCTTTAGAAAAAGGATCGAATCAATTATGCATTCAATCCATCTTGTTTAGTAGAAAAAAGAGGGAATATTTTTCTCTCTCTGCGGTTTATATAGCTAGAAGTCCCTTTTTGTTCAGGGTTCTGCTACACAAACCTACATTTCCTCGCATGATTATCGTCATTTTCCGCCTCTTTTTAAACCAATTTGAAATGATCTAGTTATACTCTTCAATTCCACAAACATAATCAATCACATAACTTGGTAACTGTCAAATTTCTTGCAAACTCAAACCCTGAACGATCGTGCTTCGTTACGAACACCTCCCAACCTGGGTGAATTTTTAGTTAGCATGCACTTTTGCTACTATAAAACTATTTGAACTTAATTTTGTCCAGGAGATTGGACTTCTGATGCTTATGTATAGGAACGTCGCTCTAAAGCTCTTCGAAAGCATAATAAATGCAAGTAAGAGTTTTGTTTGTGAGGAGTTTAATCAATCCCATAGCTATATCAGAAACTTATCACTCGAATGAACTGCAATCAAATGCAACCACCCCCTCTTTAGTAAAATCGTAAACCTTAATTTCCATACAGGTTACCAACTACTCTCTCCTAGTAATTTACACAAACACCTCATAAACTGATAAACATGAATAATCTTGGGCAAAAGCTAGACATTTATGCAAGCCTTCCATATCCACTGTAAGTTTTTTTGTAAGTAATTGAGTAGAATTTGAGTCGGAAATTTTGAAACTAGGCAAATAAACTTGTAAACAGTTATCGTACGCAAGAATCAAAGTGTCAGGTAAGAAACACAAATTAGTTGGAGCGACTGTTAATTATTTTAGACATGGACAGCTCATTTTCAAGATAGCAGTGAAAGTACTCTTCAGTAATTGTTAGTGTAAGCTCTGAAATTTAAAGAGATTTTTAGTCACGTTTGAGAAGACGAACAAGTGTTAAGATAATATCATAGCATACCTTGTACTAATATCGTAAATCTGTTTACAATTGAAAGTTTGTGACACACTATCTATTTTTTCAACTCAGAAGGATGATAGGTCGCCAAGAACGATAGTATACCCTTTATTAATCTTGTAGCTTAACGAATACCATGTCTGCTACTTTATTAATGGTAAGTTAGTAAGTACTGCTACAAAATATTAAGGTTAAAGGAACTCTTGAACTATAAGGGCACAACTATAAGTTCGTGCTCCTGTCATACAACTTACTAACTTCTCATAACATAGAATTCACAATAGTTACAGTACTATATAGATAGGAATAGGCCAAGCCCAACTGCGACTCATTCAATACTTAAATCATATATATATATATATATATATATATATATATATATATATATATATATTCACTAAACTCCTCAATCATTACCTCAGGGTCGGACGCCATAGGCTAGGGGAACGTACGGGAGGGCGTTTTGGTCCTTCTCATCTTCGTCTCTTCCATACGATGACGAATCACATAGAAACACTGAGACCCGATCGTCGTGAGCATAAGCAAGCTCCCAATCAGTGTTATCTACACAGCGCGCCACCTCTGCTTGGCTCCCACCACAACATAGCTAAGCGATATGAACGCGATAAATATAGATACACAAGCGAGCCACATCAGCTTGTACACAAGCTGCTGCTTCGCCCTATGTTCAATCACCACGACTGAGGTCTGTATGAGGACAACTGCTAAAGAGATAAACAAAGTCGCGTTATCTGAGACGAAAAAGACTATGAAAACGGCCTTATGGGCTATATGGGCTTCACCAAGAGATGACCTGGGTGTATCTACCTAGACGTATTGTTCAGGTACAGTGAATATAGATGCTAAAGCAACGGTGGCGACTAAAACGGAGACCACAGTGGCCGAGTTGATGGCCTTGTTTAGGCACTGATATGGACGTTTTTGAGGCTTTTTGAGATTTTTTGGATCCGACCACCCGTTTGTTGGGTCTGTTGAAGCTTGGGATTGGACCACGTGTTTTATATCGTGTGTGAGTTGTTTTGCTGGGTTCCTAGGGGTTTCACCTTGGTCTTTAGCCGATGTGGCGCCTGATTTTTTTAGAATTGTGGTAAATTCTGTGTTCCAAAACTTCTCAGCAATGTCCAGAGGGGTTTCTCCAGATTTATTTATTGTGTTGACGTTGGTTCCTTCAATTGAGAGGATACGTAGAACAATCTGTGATAACCAAATAGCATTTCAGTAACCTTAAAGCTAAACCGAGTAAAATATACGATGGCATAATAAAAACATGAGTTGCAATACTTCTCCAACTTGGTAACAATTACAATCGTTCTAAAAGATATTCGGCATGAAACTCGGAGCTGCTTTATACATCATATGACAAAATTGACAACATCATATCATGCAGAGCTGTTGCTGCCAGAACATTAGCAACTGCAACACATTTTTTCGTTCCTACATCAACATACTAAATATAACTGATCAAATCATAAGATTCACAACCAAACAGCTTCCAAAATTCCAATTGAAACTAGGTAATCCGAGCAAGATGCGCATAAGATGTTTAAAATACCAGAGAAAGGAAATGAAAACAAAAAAGAGATTGACACTAAGCAAGTTAAAAGAAAAATCATGTGCTAACTGGGCATTTACAAAACCAGGAATTTCGGCCGGACTGCAAGACATTAAACGTAAAGCGATATTTCTTGTGGTATTTGTTAAGCCTGCCCCAGATTCAACGATCTCGACTATCAGTATTGAATTGAACATATTTAATAGTCTAAAACACTCACTAATGGTTTAAACTATACTGCACAACATAATCACGTCAACTGCCTTAGAAGTCCCAATGTTACACGCACTTAATACACGAGGTAGTCTTCAGGACTTGGTGTGTGGTGGTTCTAAAATGTGGGTGGGTGGGGGGGGGGGGGGGGGGGGGGGAGAGAAGCAAATCCAAAGCCAGCAGCTAAAACTATGGGCATAATTCAGTGTATCAACTAGCACGCTGTGATACCTGATTATCCTTATCGTGAGTTGTAGTAAAATTGTAGAGATTTATATGATAATCTTATAACCTTAAAGAAGAGATTTCATGAGCTGAAACACTACCACAATTTTTAGAAAAAATCTTTATATTTCAAAATATTTTCCTCGCTATGTAAGCTAGTAAAAAGAGAATAGTGGCATGTAGATACCATTGCGTCGATACATATAACTGCTTATAGATCTGACTGTGCACACAAAATAGATGCTTGTGTAACTGTAAACACGGAGGCAATAAATTTAAAATGTGATCTCACCTCAGATTTCCCCTTCGCTGTTGCAAGATGTAATGCCGTGTTCCCCTTATTATCCTCTGCGCTCAAAATCGCTGGATCCGACTTACATAGCTCAACCACAATCTCAACATTTTTCCCTTTCACAGCCATATGCAAAGCCGTTTGACCTTTCTTATCGGTTCGACAGACAATACTTGGATTTTTTCTCACCAAAGATCTCATCACCTCCAAATGGCTCATTCTTGCAGCAGTGTGGAGCACTGTCTTGCCATTGTTAGGAGATATTTTGGCAAGGTTCAAACCGGTTTCGGTTTCTAAAAGTAGGTTCGCAACTTTGATGTGTCCTTTACCTGTGGCAATGTAATGTGTAAGGCCGTAGAATTGGACGAGTCCGTTGTCATTACTAGGTTTGAAAACGAAAGAAAAAGTTCCTGTACCTCTGCAAAAGAAAAATAAAATAAAATAAAGATGCTGTATGTAAAACTTGATAATGTTCTAGTACATCAGCTTCCAAGCCAAGTATTATACAAGCTCACTCGTATACCAACAAATTTTTACAGTACATAATAGTAACAGAAAAACTGTAGACCCACATAAATACACATAGTTACATGCAAACATACATGATTTTCTTTGATATCATTATACGCAAACATACATGATTTCTTTGAAATCACTGTCACGACTTTTTATTATATCTAACAGATCAGCAACATCAAAAACTCAAGTACAAGTTTATGTCTAGCAAAAAATACTGGAAACCGTAATAGAACTAGTTGTTTTCTCATTTACTGAAAAATACTGGAAGCCTTATCCAAACATTTAGTTCTAGTTAAAGTAACGAAAAGCTATCCTTTTCGGATGCTCAGTGACATTCACAGATGATCAGTTGAAATTTGAAACAAAAATTAACATAGGAAACAGCAATAAATTACTCCATCTAACTCATTCCCCTTCAGAATCCAACATTCATGGTTTCTCTAAGTGAAGGATCCATATCATTTCTCTTTAACTAATGGTAATGTCACCTCAGATATCTGATTTTTTTATTTTTTTATTTATTTTGAAACAGCTCAGATATCTGATTTAAGAAGCTCGCTTCAAAGCTCAAAATATCGGTGCTTCTCATTTGGGCAGAGAGAGAAAAAACTCTTTGCATAAAACTAAAGCTCAAAAAGCTCAAGCCTTTTACGCTTATAAGGCTGGAAAGGCTTATGCATTATTGAAGCTACAGTAAAAATGTTTTAGCTAGGTTATAGCACTTTAAAACATTGCTTCAGATACAGACCATGAAGTAGATACCAGATTTTCAATTAAATATATTGCACAAATCCAAACCTAAAATCTCACCAAACATTATAAAGCATAAACTCGTCAAAATTATAATCAAGGGAACAGGGAAACATATACACATGCTCACACATTTCTTCCTTAAACTAAGATAGCTACGGCTAAAGTAACTAAACGACCAGCATCATTTTCTTGTTTAACTTTAAGAAATGAAGCAAAACATACAAGCGACTAAACATACGACAATTCAATTCATTTTCTGGACAAAGTAACTGGCAACTGTCTTACAGAAATAACCATTTCTAGCAGCAAAATGAAGAGGATCATATCCGGTTTAATTAGCAGCCTCAGAAACAACTTGAAGGTCCAAATACTTCAAAAGTTCACATACAAGACCGTCAAATCTCTCACAGAATCACTCTGAAACCTCTGAATAATATCTCTCACTTTCCCCAGTTACCTCCTCTCGCAGCAAAATGAAGAGGCGTATCTCCCTGTTTTCCTGGCTGAGTCTTTCCATCTCCGAAACTGAGATACCTCTCCATCACCAAACGTAAGCTCCTTTGTTTTTCCATCGGGGATGCTCCTCGAAAACTTGTCTGTTTATCGAAAGTCATGTTACGGAAACTAGCCTGTTTCTCCATCGAAAATTAACTTGGATAAAAGTTGGAAAAGGTAATTTATTTTTCTCTCCTTTGGGCAACAGATCGATACTAGTTTCACATCCTCAATAAACCAAACTTCATATTCTTACAAAGTCTTTCACTTTGCTTCACTAAATGAATAAAACCCCCAAAACTAAAGAAGTGTTCTAATAAATAAAAAAACAAAATTTGACTTTTTATTATTTTTTGGGTATTTATTGTTATCTTGGCAATGTATAAGGTAGTAATATTAATAGATATCCAAAAAAATATTAAAAGTCAAATTTTATAGATTTTTTTTAACAAACGCTTTATAAATAAAATAAAATGTTTACTTAAGAAAAAGATAATCAGAAAAAATTTACAAATACATATGAAAAAAATCATAACATGACCAAAACATGAACTGTTGAACATGACCAAATGTGACAATGGATGGATTCATTAATCAATTGTAGTGGATGACTAACTATTTCGCAATGCTTTTACAACAGTTTTTCTAAATTTTAACAATGTTCAGTTCTGGCAAATCGAATGTAGGCATTTTATCTAACATAAGATTACCAGGAGACATATTTTCAGTAATATCCCTAAGACTTGCAAATCTAAAAAGTAGATTAGTAGCAGTGAAGAGATTATCATATCAGGAACAAAAAACAGATCGAATAGATCATTTGATCTGCCATGACATGTTTCATACCCGTGGTGTTTGTTTAGATATTCATAACTTACTCAATTGCACTCGAAAGAAATCGACTCTCTTTCGAACCAATGGTTTTGTAAATTATGGATGTAAAATACCAGTTTTGATAAAAGATCAAGTCAGTCAGTTAAAGAAGTAAAATCCCCTTTTCTCAGGAAAGATAAATAAAACAAGGAAAGCAAGTTAACGAGCTTTATCTCACCTGTTATAAGCGCAAGCAGTAAAGGAAGAGTATCTCAATCCGGCAAAAGCGCAGTAAGGCGGTCTCCTTTGTCTAAAACTTCGAATGATACTTCATATCCGAAACGCAGGAACGATCTGACTAGAAAGTTATTCAAAACTTGATCGAAGAACCAGCGTTTATTGAAGAAGCTTAGAGTCGATTACAAAAAGTACGAGTTTGAAAAGCTCGTTGGAATTGATCTGCTACGGGATTTACAGAAAAATGTTTACTTTAAGTGAAATCATCAATACACTCAAAAGCCTATGGGTCAATGTCATTTTTTAAAAAAACAAGTCACTTTTTTCAAAAAATAAGATAAGTTTTATTGAGAAGAAGTCACTATTGGAACCTCCAAAAATTTGGTAATAAAAGCAGTAGTCATCTCATGAAAATAAGTCACTTTTATTGAAATAAGTCATTTTAATTGAAGGTAAATTGTTGTTTTGAAAAATAATTTAATTTTTGGAAATAAGTCACTTTTAAAAACAAGCCACTTCTATGAGTTAACGGGAATTCCACGAAGAGAGAGCATTTTGGCTGGGGTGAAATATACATTTATTATTCATAAATGACAAATTGGGTATTTTATTTTCCTTCAGACACCAACAATAACTACAAAAGTGATATCATTAAAAATTGTTATGCCTATTGACTAAAGTACTAAACCTTCATATATGCATGGTCTTTGCATTGCGTTTGGGGTTCTACATCAAGGAATTTCCGTATCTTCGTGAATGGAATAACACGAAGCATGACAAACGAATCCCACTAGCACTAACGGGATCTAATACGGTCACTTGTTGCTGTTTACCCTTTTTATTATTCCTTTAACTCATTCTTAAAAAAACAATTAAAGATTATATAACAGAACGTCAGCCCAGAAAACCAAAACTAGTTATAGATTGACTAACCAACCAAATAAAAATAGTTGTAAAGCAAAAACAAAAACAAAAAACAAAGCAGAGCGACAAACGCAGCCAAACATGTTTGAAACAGATTAACCAGACAAGTAAACTTATGGTGGGATCAAATAACTCCTACTCAAATTTTAATTGTTGATGAATGTTATCAAAAACACCCTGGTTCAGATTCACAACACCCTTGTGATAGAAGACATGGTTTAATAATACAAACAAGTCTGCAAACATTTGCCAGATCCCAAATTGCAATATCAAAGACGTCAAAAGGTTACTTGAAAAGAAAACTGAAGCAAGGATACAAGTTCCACATATGCTCTGCAAACAAAGTCAGATCTACAATAAAGAGAGATCTACTGCATTATCTTTCGATGTGCCGTGGAGGCAGATCTACAATAAAGAGAGATCTACTGCATTATCTTTCGATGTGCCGTGGAGGGCTAGGTGGCAGTGGCGGAGGAGGCATACTGGACTGAAGGAAATTTGGAGGCATTGTTCCCATGCCACTGACACCTGTATTTTCAGGCTGCAACAAGCACACAGAAAGTAAAAAAAAATTAAAATCAGCAAGAACAAGGCAAAACATGAATTAAAAGTCTAGCAGACTCTAACTCCTAGTTGAATGTGAAAAATCGGAATACATAAAAAGAAGGCATTCTCCAAGAGTATTTGTTAGAACTAAATATACATGATAATGTGGCATTATTGATCTTAAACGTTGCAACTACTAAATGATCCGTACACAAGAGTCTGCCACATCATTACATACACGGGTTCTGCAATACCCGTTATGAAATGGCTTCTCCAATGTAAAATTCTCAGGTATTTGAGTTGGAAACACTCCACAGTAGGGGCCTTTTTATATTTTCTTTCAATCGTCCAAACCTATTCATATTGTTTTCACCCTTAACCATTAGAATCTCAACAATAAGTTTGTTGAATTCAATTGCTGTCTTCATTTTCCTCAAACAACCTCCAATGTATTATCTACTAAGGGACTTTGATTTGCTTATTAACAAAACGCTTATTGACAAGATGCTTATCAACAAGATGATTTAACTGACGTGACCCAATGATACATGCATAAACTATCAGAGAATTGAAAAGTAGGTGGAAAGCTACACCAGCTCCATGAGATATTAGTTCAGCACTTGCAACATGATTCTTTTTCTAGCTAGATACTGATAATGTTCATATCCTGATATCTAGGAGGAAAACGTATTCGGAAGTGTGCATATGTGAAAGTGGAATGCTATTCTCTAACCTGGAAAGGGTTAAACCCAAGCATTGGTGGCATAGACCCACTTTGACGGCGGTTAAATACACTACCAGAAGGATACATTTGCATATTCTGCATTCCATTTGGAGGTGCTGATACTGGATGGGGTTGGTTCCTACCAATGAAATGTCCTTGTTGCATTTGGGGAATCATCTGGCTCATCCCCACCCTGCATTCCCTGTTGCAGATGTTAGTTTAACAATCTATAATTCTATATGTTGATATAAATAAGCTAATTTTTTACCGGTCCAAAAGAGTGACCCAGACATAAAACTCTAGCGGTTCACAGTAAAATAAGAAAGGAATGATTGTAGAAAAAGAGACCTGCAACACCTTTAATACTAAATTAGACTTCATATATATTAAAGAACAAAGCGAGTTGTATATAAAAAGAAACAACGGAAATCGTATGAAAAGAAAGAACATAGGGAATTGTATATAATGGTACGACTAAGTTTAAGCAAAATATTACCATTTGATCACCAGGCATCTGCATAGGCATTGAAGAGGGCATGTTTGGCGGTGGCATACCATGAGGTTGAAGTTGAGGAGGTCGGGGTAAATGGGGATGCAGTAGGCTGCAAGTGAGGTAAACTTTGAGGCGGCATTGGCAAAGAATTCTTCATCTGTTGTTGTGAGTGATGTCGCATTTGCTGTTGATGATAACCAGCTTGCTGTTGCTGATTGGCAAGAGACGGATGTGGGTCATGGGGGAGAGGAGGTAGCCCAGATGGCCTGGACTCTGATCCACCCTGAGCTGATGTGTCGATAGACATAGGCATGGCAGTTCCAACACCAGGAATAGTACCGTCATTTCTCGCCAATCCAGGAGGACCACGGGCATGGAACACATTGTACATAAGACGATCGCATTTTATATAGACATGTCAGACGTAAATAAGAAGTAAAATGTTCCGATCAGCAACCAATTTATCAGTTGGACAACCAGAAAAGCTTTTAACTTTTTTTTGCTGAAACCAAGAAAAGCTTCTACACTATCATGCTAAAAAACCCAGAGAAGCTTGTCGTTTAAGCTGATCAACCAAATTATAGCTTTCAAGACGATTAAAAAAGCTGACTTTAATTATGGCAAGCAAAGAAGGCCTATTAATATAACATTCCATGAAAGGTATTTGGTCATTAGCCTGATTCTTGAGAAATGGCAACCTTTATAACAGTCAAAATAGCAAAGAGCCTATCTATCCGATCACTGTCTCAAAATCCAGTCACTCACAAGTAAAGTAATAATTAATAAAAAAAAATATGGAACTTTTAATTCTAAAAACAACAATTACTGAGGTGTATACTGCTCAATAGAACTTGATGTCCAGGCCGATTCCGTTTTGTCAAGTGTCTTATACTCGGGTAAATGGCTAACGATATTTCAAGATTTGATAGCAGCCGGTACATTTTGTCTATACTGGGGCTTGTCTCCAAAAAGAAGAACACCAACAGAAATAAAGAACACAGACAAAACAAAAAACACAAACCAAGAACAGAGACAAAACAAAAAAAAACACAAACAAAAACTTTTTTCATGGCATCTCCACCTCCAACTCCAACTCCAACTCCAACTCCAACTCCAACTCCAACTCCAACTCCAACTCCAACTCCAACTCCTCCAACCCCAACCCCAACCCCAACCCCAACCCCAACCCCAACCCCGGGAGGTATATTTTTTATTTTCCCAAAAGATTAATTTTTTTGCATTACTATCATGTTCATCTTTTATGTTTTTATAAATTTATAAGTAAATGCATATTGTCATTTTTTAAGTCCAAAATATTTAATCTTAAAGAGTTTTATTGAATGTACCATTATTGGATTATATGAACATTAAATTTGTTAAAAGATCATGTTTTTAAGATTTAGTATTAAATTCTAGTTTTAAACATTAAAATTCTTATTTATTTTTTATTTATAAGGCTCAAAATCATGTATTTTCAACAACTTTAATGCAAAAAACTCAAAAAATATGTCTAACTCTCAAAAGAAAATTTCATACTAAATTTTTAACGAAAACTTTAATAAGATTGCTAAGTTATCATTGAAAAAAGTAAGTAAAATGAAAAACTAATATAAAGGTTTAATTGAAGTATTCTGAATACATATCGTGTACACATAAACTGGCTCAAAACAACCATTACTAAAGTGTTTACTGCTCAAAAGGAGCAGTAACTTTAATAAGATTGCTAATTTATCATTGAAAAAAGTAAGTAAAATGAAAAACTAATATAAAGGTTTAATTGAAGTATTCTGAATACATATCGTGTACACATAAACTGGCTCAAAACAACCATTACTGAAGTGTTTATGCTCAAAAGGAGCATCGATGCCAAGACCGATTCCATTTTATCGAGTGTATTATACTCGGCTGGATGTGTAACGGTATTTCAAGCCGTGATTGCAGCCGGTACCAATTTCATCGGAATATCGTGCCGGAGAGCGAGTTTTCTGGTGAGTATCAATGCAATATGTTTGGGGGTGGGTTACCTTTTATACGCGCTCAAAGCATTTATCCAAATCTTTGAATTAAAAAAGTCTCGAAAAAATGTGAGGGAGAGAATCAATGCGGTAAACGAAAATTTGATTCGTTTTCGTCTAAAATTAAAACCGATTTACACTGACGAGGATTATACAAAAGGTCGTCCCATCGAGGACCTATTATATATCCTCGGCGGTGTAAGTCGGTTTTAATTTTACACGAAAAACGAATCAAATTTTCGTTTACCGCTTTGATTCTCTCCCTCACATCTTTTCTAGGTAACCCACCCCGAAGCAAAATGCATTGATACCCACCAGTAAACTCGCTCTCCGGCAAGACATTCCGACGAAATTGGTACCGGCTGCCATCACGGCTTGAAATACCGTTACACATCCAGCCGAGTATAACACACTCGATAAAATGGAATCGGTCTTGGCATCAAGCTCCTTTTGAGGAGTAAACACCTCAGTAATGGTTGTTTTGAGCCAGTTTATGTATACACGGTCGATGTCACAGACATATATATATATATATTCAGAATTTAATTAGACTTCAATTAAACCGTAAGAAAGGTTTTCTTCAAAAAAAGTACTTTCAAAAAAGCTTAAAAATTAAAAATGTTAAATTAACAATCTTTGTTGTTTTCGTTAAAAATTAAAAATTTACTATGAAATTTTCTTTTGAGAGTTAGACATATTATTGAAAATACATGATTTTGAGCCTTATAAAGAGTCTTATAAATGAAAAATAAATAATAATTTTAATGTTTAAAACTAGAATTTAATACTAAACCTTAAAAACATACATGACATTTTAACAACTTTAATGTTCATGATTAAATATTTTGGACTTAAAAAATGACAATATGTATTTACTTATAAATTAATAAAAACATAAAAGATAAACATGATACTAATGCAAAAAAATTAATATTTGGGAAAATAAAAAACATACCTCCTACGGTTGCGGTTGGACGAGTTGCAGTTGGAGGAGTTGAAGGAGTTGAAGATGCCATGAAAAAACATTTTTGCTTGTGTTTTTTTGTTTTGTCTGTTCTTGTTCTTGGTTTGTGTTTTTTTGTTTTGTCTGTGTGTTCTTATGGGGTTGTTCTTTTTGGAAGCCCCAGTATAGACAAAATGTACTGGTAACCTACACGGCTACACACCAATAACAAGGCAAAATGTATTATAAAACTGGAAAAGATGCTAATATAATAAATAATATGTAGAGAGAGAAACTATGAAACTCAGCGGAGAGAGAGAGTTTCAGAGGGAGAGAGAGAGAGAGTGAGGCTAAGCAAATGAAGCCGGAGTTTTGTTGAGTTTGCAAATTAAATTTTTTGAGTTAGATTTAGAATTTTTTTTGCAAATTACTTTGATCTCATATAAAAAGAATCTAGCTCAAAAAATTAATTTGCAAACTCAACAAAAACTCTCCCGCAAATGAAAGAGAAGTGAAGGGTTTTCTGTAGCTTTTGTATTTATAGAACCATTTTACCCTTTTGCCCCTGTTTATTACTTCTACTTAGTAGTTTATTTATTTACCAGTTACTTTTTACTAATTTATTTACTACGCCGTTAAATTGAGAATAAATTGACCGAATCAATCCGAACCAATCAAAAACTGAATCAAAGTTTGCGGTTTCAGCATGTTTCAAACCGAACCAAACCGATCGTTTGTATAATTATATAAAATATGAGAAATAACGAAAAATGTCAATATAATGATATTCCAGAAATGACCAACTTTGAAGAACAGTTAGCAAATTGGCATCTTGCTAAGGTTAAACCCTTAGAAATATATTCTGTAGGAATGTTTGATTTTAAAATGGTTATGACCATTAAAACTATAGAACAAACAATCCCAGTAGAAAGTGATATAGAAACTAGTCAGTTGTTACATAAATAAGAACTGAAAAGATATTTTGAAAATTACAAATATGTCCATTTAGGTATGCTACAAATAGCTGTTAACTCTCTTACAGCTCAAGGATTAAATACTTCAGTTTTTATTGCTTTGCGTGACTGTAGGCATTTTGTCTCTGTTCTTAGTTCTTGGTTCTTGGTTTTGTGTTTTTTGTTTTGTCTGTGTTCTTTATTTCTGTTGGTGTTTTTTTTTTTGAGACAAGCCCCTATACCTACAAAATATACCGGTAACATACAAGGGCACACACCAATAACAAGGCAAAATGTATTTATGAACATTTTTGTTTTCATTCAATTTGATAAGATCTGGTATAGTAACATTTCTCAGTTCTCTAATAAATTTCATATTTTTATTTTAGTTTTTAACATTTTTTTTGTATCTTTAATGTTTCTGTTCTTTTTTCTGTGCGTTTTCATGCCTTTGCATTATCAATCCTGTGAATTGTGGTTTTTACTTTTTACTTTGAGAACTTGAATAGTGTAATGTTTAATTATTATGATTTTACCTTATTGTTATTGTTTTAATTAACGGGTATAAGACTGGAAAAAATAAAATTCTTTCCGTTTGTCTGAGAATTTTCACCACCATGCATCTTAAAAAAATGTGAGGGGTAGCTTCTTACCTTTTTTTCATTTTGAGAATTTGTTTCTAGTAGCTGAACTAGAATATAAAGTATTTCTATTTGTTTTAATGCATAGTATAAAATTAGAATGAGACAAAAGTATAAATTGTTAAGCAACACTACACACCCATATAAAAATGTTGGTTAATTTCGTTAGGAGGTTGGTATGCTAAAAATTCTGAAAATAAGTTCAATCATAACACCCATATAACAAAGTTCGAACCATCTTATCAAGAGAAGAATGTAACTTGGGGACTAAAAAAGTATCAGACTTGAGTTTTTCTATAAATATTGTAGATACATGTCTATATTTGTTGTGGTGATAATATATAGCATGATTCCATGACCGCGTCTAAAATTATCTTTAAGACTTGTGTTGTTATAGAACCATGTGCAAAGAAAATAATGTTCGCTTGTCAATTGCTCGATCTAGGGATGACAATAAGTTTGTTGAGTTCAAGTGCTGTCTTTATTTTCCTCAAACAACCTCCAATGTATTATCTACTAAGGGACTTTGATTTGCTTATTAACAAAACGCTTATTGACAAGATGCTTATCAACAAGATGATTTAACTGACGTGGCCCAATGATACATGCATAAACTATCAGAGAATTGAAAAGTACTGTAGGTGGAAAGCTACATGAGATATTAGTTCAGCACTTGCAACATGGTTCTTTTTCTAGCTAGATACTGATAATGTTCATATCCTGATATCTAGGAGGAAAACGTATTCGGAAGTGTGCATATGTGAAAGTGGAATGCTATTCTCTAACCTGGAAAGGGTTAAACCCAGGCATTGGTGGCATAGACCCACTTTGACGGCGGTTAAATACACCACCAGAAGGATACATTTACATATTCTGCATTCCATTTGGAGGTGCTGATACTGGATGGGGTTGGTTCATACCAATGAAATGTCCTTGTTGCAGATGTTAGTTTTAACAATCTATATGTTGATATAAATAAGCTAATTTTTGACCGGTCCAAAAGAGTGACCCAGACATAAAACTCTAGCGGTTCAAAGTAAAATAAGAAAGGCATGATTGTAGAAAAAGAGACCTGCAACACCCAGACATAAATTTTTCTGGAACTCAAAATTATTTTTGAATTTTGCCTTAAAAGTTGCAATATGTATAAAGCCTGTTGATGATGATTGATTTGACAATTCTTCATGTAAGCTCACCTTGTTTGTCTTTTTGTTTAAAAGCTACTCTGCATTGGTAGCAACTAGAAAAGCTGAATATTCTTCTCATGTGATTTTAGTTCTTTCGGGAACTAAACTTTGTACCTTTATTCATAATATGAATTTAACGTTTCTTTATGTTTAACCAGGGTGAAGTCCGAGGGGACCAGGTTCACCTTCTTTTGATTTGTTTATTAGCTTAGAACTATGCTTCTCTGGTTTTGGTGCAGCACTTCAATTTATTTTTCAAAAGTAGTTGATACTAAGCCTTGTTTGCATACCTTTTGATTTGTTTAATTGGATTTACTTTTTTTACAATATTAGCTTATAAACTAATACATCCGTTCCCAACTACTAAATTACGTATAATTTTAACAACTCAATAACTTGTATCAAAATTGTCGGAATTAAAATTTTTATTAAAAATTTTGACCGGCCACAAAGGAATATGATAACTTTAAAAATTAAAAATCAAATTTATCGATCATAACGAAAAAACACTGTGTGCTGGGGCTACCCAAAAATAATTTGGAAGGCAAAAATAACTTGAAATTTGAGTTCCAATTTACTGTTTGACATTTGAATTAGGTGTGGGTACGAGACGGATTGAGCTCGATACTAACATAACCTGTAAAATAAATTATGGGGCGGGTTGATAAAATTTAAATGCTAATACAACCCAACACAATCCATTATAATTAAAATTCCAACTCAATTCAAACCAACCTGTAAAATAAATTGCGGGTTGGGGCATGTTGTGTTGTGATTGATTCTTAAATTTTTATTTTGGTCATTTATTTTTCATAGTTTGCATAGTTAAACTAAATTTTAAAATAAATTGAACTTTTTTAAAGAAAAATATAAATTAAATTCAATCAAAATATGTTTAGAACATTCGTGAATAAATAATAAAACTAAAATATAACAAGAATGGAATGTTGATATCTTGAAATACACACAACGTATAAATAAATATACATTTATAATTATAATTATATATATATATATTACTGGTTACAACGGGTTGAAAATGGTTGGTGAGAATTAATCCGCGGTTTGAAAATTTCAACACTAACACAACTCTAACCCAACCCGTAAAATATATAGTAGATTGGGACAAAACGGATTGATTTTTTCTGACATTTAGCTGGTCACAATCCATAAGGGTTGAGTTACGACTTGGATCCCATAAGGGTTGAGTTACGACTTGGATTTACGTATTTTTTTTTCCACCTCTAATTTGAATTATAACTAAACTGTGAATGATTGGAATATTCGTTGAGTTTTGATCTATTTATATATACTTAATTAATCTAGTCTTAACAATTCAACGTTTAATTATAAATTGATTTGGTTTCATTTCCGTAAATCAAACTGCAAAAATCCTGGGAAAATGTAACTAAACTAACTAACAAGAAACTCCTCATCGAACATTTGCTTGAACTTGTCGAACTTGCAATGCACCATTCAATATACAATATTTGTTTGTAGTTAATGGTGATGCGGTTGAGATTTTACACTAGTAATTTAAAAAAAAAAACATTGATTTGTACATTATGGAGAAATATAGTGCTTCATCCGTTTCCTAATTAATTATTCACTACAAAACTACGTGAAATTTTGACCGGTTTATAACATGTATCAAAATTGTCGAAATAAAAAATTTCAAAACTAAATCATATAATTTAATGTTTTAACTATACGATTAACTTTTGAAAATTTTCATTCCGACAATTTTGATACAAGTTATTGACCGATTAAAATTACACGTAATTTCGTAATGAACAATCAATTGAGAACGGATGAAGTAACGGTAACCTCCGGAAATGTTTGGAGTAAACGATTTGAAGTAGTCCAATTGTACATATGAAATGTTGATTTGACATTTGTTCAAAGTTACATTTAGCCAAAAAAAAATAAAAAAATTGAAGAAAAAGTGCAATGAAACTAGATATATACAAAGGCTAATACAGTATAACATGCAGAGAAGACAGGGAGGTAGCTGTATATACGGAGAAATGTAGTAAGTTTTTCTGATCACTTTTTACCTTTTACATTAAATTTGAGTCCTTTCTTTATCGGTATTCACCCCCACCATGGCCATATCACTTTTCCCACTTTGTCGTGGAATTATATACAAGTAATAGTAGTAGTATATGGCATATTAAATTAGTGCTAAAATACAAATAATTCCCATGAAATATGAGAGTTTTACAAAAAAAACCCCCTAAGCTTGCTGCTTTTGCAAATCGGCCTTCTAACTTTAGTAAATTGCAATAAAATCATATCACTTACGTTTTGGAAATAGCCCACGACCAATTTTAGAACCGCATAAGCTACACATTTCTTCTGTTTCACATAATTTTTTGCACAATCGATCATGTTAAAATTTATGGCCTGCAAACAACAAAGTGAGGACATGCACTAATTTGTTTGTAAGAAGTACATTTTTAAATTAAATATAATTTTTGGCATAAAATTGTTCTTGTTTGACTAATGTGCTTTTAACTTTATATTAGTAATATAACGACTTCTAGATATATGGATGTAGTGTTTAAAAAAATTAATTTTGCGATTCAGAAAAGGCTAACGGCGCAGCTTGTTTCTCGCTTGTGTTCTATATCAGTGTAATGATTTCATTATTGTTTTTGAATGATTTTGACTAATATACAAAATTTAACAATTTTAAATTGATCATGAGTTCAATTTCAGTTGCCGAAGTTTATTGGAGTTATTTTCCAAAAGAAACATATAGTTAAAGGGGGGTATTTGTAGTTTAACTATAAATTTTGGTACGAATAAATAGCTCAATAAACGAAGCACAGGTTGAAAATTGGCAATTCAACACATGCGTAGCAGTGAAGAGCATCGTGCTTTGTGCAAATTAACGAAAAAAAGGAAATAAAGTTGCATTCAAAATTTGGAATTGAGAAAGGTAAATATTCAGAAGAGGAATTTGAGTAAAGAGTCAAACAAACACATGGGGCTGTGATATTGCAGTGTTAAGCAATGCGTAAGTAGACTTGTAGCACAAGTGTCAAAAACATAAAAATTCAATTCTGAAAAAGACAGGCCTTTAATAGTCCAGAACAACCAGCAACGATATTTTGCTAATTTCAGCCTATCATTTTAGCTTTTCTCTAATTTTCAAAAAAGGAAAAAAATTGGATTTGTCTTGTGTTTAGAAAATTATTTTTTCTGAATGCTTGTTTGAAATTGAGTACATACATGCGTGTCTTCTAATGTACTATTCTTAAGGTAATTATGATAGTGGTGTATTTTGTCAAAAGAGTGAAATGATAGAACATGATTAACGGTTACATTTTGGAGAAATGGTCAAATAATAGTTTGTAACAAACTATATTAATGGACAATAATTGCGCTAATAATTTAGTCAGCAGTTGAAAAGGTTATATACTTAATAGTTTGTCTTTAATTGATCAAATAGACAAATTAATACTAAGTAAATGACACGCATCATCGAGTGTTTTACTCCACAAGTTATCATACTTCTTTGTGCACTTGCATAATTGTTTTTGAACTTTTGATCCTTTTCCTTTCATAACGTTTATACTTTATAGTGATGAAAATTTGGCACAGCTAAGACGAGCTTGTTATGGTTTGGGGTCAGATTGTTTGCTCTGATTCTTTTTACGGTACTGATTGTGTTTGCTTTTAATCGTCATGTGTACATGCCGAATTTGGACTCGTTTTAGACTCTAGAGCTTCATCTTTACAATTCTTC
This sequence comes from Primula vulgaris, assembly GCA_963920805.1. Taxonomy (NCBI): domain Eukaryota; kingdom Viridiplantae; phylum Streptophyta; class Magnoliopsida; order Ericales; family Primulaceae; genus Primula; species Primula vulgaris. Next base: position 22,713,358 of record OY987219.1, read on the forward strand.
GGCTCGTCATAAAAATACGATGTTGATTTTTATACAAACAACTGTAAAATCTGTTAATGACAGAAAACAAGAGTATTATAAATGAAAAGTTTATGCTTAAGAAATAATCAGAAAGTGGTTAGCAAAAAAAAAGATAACAACTCTTTTAGTAGACTGAGCCCTTCATATTTGTTAAGCTTGTAAGTTTGTTTTATTAACCTCGGTTAATCAAACTGTACCATTAACATTCGTATCACAAGACTTTTCCGTAAACAACTCGGGTCACTTGCAATCGTTCACGTGACAAAACAATTAAACAATGGGCCTCATTCGGTTTGTTATCTTATGACACCGTGTGAGAGCTTTTAGTTCTTTTACCAAAGATATCGATTTAACACGGTTGTGTCCAAGACAGTTTACTAAGCAATATATCGAGCCGTTTGCCTACCTAAGAATCCAACCTTGAATGAAGTCGGTATTCATAAAGACATTAGTTCATAAAATTAGTCCCCTTTGGAAGCAGTAAATACTTTTTTATCTTTTGTCCATTACACAACTAATAAATGTTGCCTTATAAATGTCGTGTGAATATGATCTGCAAATAATTCTCGATGTGAAAACACATAGACAAATGACTAATTTTTGAATAAGAAAAATAGTGGATCTGCAGGGTCCCAAATGAATTGACTTATTCGAAAAAGGCCTTGTTCCCTAGAAGATCTATCTCGTATTTGGTACTGCATGGTTCCGCTCTGCAAGAACTCCGAACCATTCTCTTGAAACTCATCCTCTTCATCATAAATCATCCGCTTGCCCCGAAATGACCTGGACCAATAGGGAAATCCCAATTCATTGGACCTTTCGATCTAATCAAATAGAAAGCCCCAAGGACGCCATATTCTAGGAGCCCAAACTACAAATAGAAATCCCAATTCATTGGTTCTTTCGATCCATATTCTTGGCCTTCATGTAATCTCATGTTGCATTCTGACAAGTGGAAAATAGTGTCACTTGTGCAATTATTGCACATGAAATAAATAGGAAAACTACAAAATGCAGAATTCCATCACTTAATAATCTTTTGAATGCACTATTTGTTGTTACAACTTACATGATAATCTTTTGAGTGCTAAAAGCCTAAAACTACAATTACTAGGAATGTGTTGGCCTACTATTGAGAATTGAACTGGGTTGTAAGCAGGCTCGCGATCCGACCCCCCGATATTTCCAGAGAACGATCTATACAACCCGGGCAAGTTTAACTCCATTTCTGGTTACAACCCAAGATTAAAATTACACCGAAAACTCTTTCTGAGCTAACCCCTGGAATGATTATCCTAGCTGCAAATTAGAAATACTAAGGGTAACTCATTTGATCTAAGTAATCCGAATACTACATTCAAACATGTGTTAAAGAACCAAATGTAGTTAATGATGCAGACCATAAACGAAGAAGAACGACTCATTGTATATTTCTATAAACACTAAAACACGTTTTCAAAATTATATTACACTTTGTGAACTTGAATACATCGGAAAATCTGTTATCTAACAAAGAGTTGTCTGAAAAGATACTCTGAAATAAGACTTGATAGAGAAAGAAAATTTCATCAAAAGCTGTATAACATATATAGTAACCCCTTGGCAGTAATAGAACCCATATTCACTCTCAGAGTAAGCTTAATACGGATAGTTTCACTAAAAATAAAATGACAAAAATGAAAAATCCATAGGAAAAAGGAATGCAATCAAAGCAGGAGAACATTCGCCGATGTACTTAAGCTTAAATACTAATATGACGACTATAATTACTTAGTTGTCAACATCATGATCTCATTTACATATAATCAAGAGTGGAAGAACTATAACTTTATGCGAAGATTGATATCGCATAGAGCGGATAAATTAGGCAGAAGGAACGAGTGATAAACAATTACCATGACTAGTTTAAGCAACTATGTTACTTTATTGGAAATTATATGCAATTTTAACTTTTTACTAGTAATAGGCCAATCTTGTATTCAGAACAATTTTTGGTTTTTGATTTCTTACAGGCAAATTCACGAATCAATCTGATGCACACTTCATAAAAATAGTGCATGAGAGGGGAATGATAATATTTGATTTTGCATTTTCCTCCAATCTCTCGCTAAAACTTGATAAAAACTGTGAAATACAATCATTGTGTGAAGTATAAATGTTTTTTTTCCCTGGTGTCCAAATATGAATGTTCTTAATGAAAGAGTGACTATAAAAAACTCTAGAACAGGCTAACAAGATGGAGTTTTAAATTGTGTAGCAGTAAAAAAAAAAAAAACTTTTTTGGGGTCAAGAAACCGTGAAATAATTGAGGATTGTTAGTAAGTCCAGCCCAACTTGTCCATAATCTAATTGCTAGTATAAGTGCATAAGTAGAGTGAGCACCCCGACGCGTATTCATCTTAATTTTAATCTAACAAGCAAAATAAATAGCATAACCAGCAAAATAAATAGCACGACGTATTGAGACGTATTGATAAAATTTAAATATCAATTCAACCAAACTTAATCCGTTATAATTAATACCCCAACCCAATCTAATCCGCAAAATAAATTGTGGGTTGGAAATGGTTGAGTTGGGACTGATTATTAAATTTTCATTTTAATCATTTATTTTTCATATTTTACATAATTAACCTAAACTTTAAAATAAATTAAAATTTTAAAGAAAAATATAAATTAAAACCAAACAAAGTATATCTAAAACATTCGCGAACAAATAATAAAACTAAAATATAACAAAAATGGAAGATTGATATATTAAAATACACACAATGTATAAATAAATATGTATATATATATATATATATATATATATATTACGGGTTGAAACATGGGGAGTCTTTTTTTTAGGACCCATTTTACTAAAATGTGGTCTTAGTATAATAAAAGATATAAAGTCCGCGTTTTAGCAAAATTAATCCGGTATAATTGTTACCTAATACCCCACACGTCACATCTTATTTTTATTTATTTTTTCAATTCATTACACCCAATTTCATTACAAAATAAATAACTCTAACATCACTTCATTACATCTCATTACAGTTCATTTATCTACAAAATAAATAAATTTACCAACTCTATTACAATATTAATTAATACATTCCTCTGTTTTTTTTTCCACTCAAACTAAATACAAAATTAAAATATTTTATAATCATAATGTTATATCAAGTTAACACTTTCAAGTAATTTATATTTTGCACCTTTTTATTTATTAATTTTGTTACTTCCGAGTAAATAATTAAACTGTCCCTAAAAACCATACACGTCATTATTTTATTCCACCTTTACCTACCCTACATGTGTGAGTAGGGTAGTTAAACGTGGAAGAAAATAATGTTTTTAAAAGTATGGATCGGTAAATGAGGAAGAAAATAATGACGTGTAGGGTTTTTGGGGATAATTTAATTATTTACTCGGAAGTAACAAAATTAATAAATAAAAAAGTGCAAAATGTAAATTAATTGAAAGTGTTAACTTGATATAATATTATGATTATAAAATATTTTAATTTTGTATTTAGTTTGAGTGAAAAAAAAAACAGAAGAATGTATTAATTAATAGTGTGATAGAGTGGGTAAATTTATTTATTTTGAAGATAAATGAAGTGTAATGAGATGTAATGAAGTGGTGTTAGAGTTATTTATTTTGTAATGAAATTGAATAGAATAAATTGAAAAAATAAATAAAAATAAGATGTGACGTGCGGGGTATTAGGTAACAATTATACCGGATTAATTTTGCTAAAGCGGGGACTTTATATCTTTTATTATACCGGACTTTCCAAGTCCAGTATAAGACCACATTTTAGTAAAATGGGTCCTCAAAAAAGACTCCACCGCCTAAAGAGACCGAGTTTGCCAAGTGTCTAGTAATCTATCCGTTACTAATTAATTGTAATTTACGAAATTACGTACGATTTTGATCGGTTTATAAAAAAATTTAAAATTGTCGAAATGAAAATTTTTAAACCTAAATCGAATAATTTAATGTTTAAAATATATGATCAATTTTTAAAAGTTTTAATTCTTATAATTTTAATAAAAATTATTTATCAATTAAAATTATACCTAATTTCATAATGAAAAATTAATACCTCAATGAAAAATTAATAGGTAAATAGAGTTTGGTATAAGTTATCTGACAAAATTTTGATACCAAAGACTGAAATGAGATTTGTGGTCCCCTATTTGATTTTTGGCAGTAAAAGTATGATTTTTCTGGTGACCGGTGGTTAATTTGATCTTAATTTTGAGTTTTTTTCCAAAATGATGAGTATCATTCATAAATACCAGAATATGGTCTGTCTTTTAAATTCTTAAAATGGTCTATTTTTTTTATGTTCGTTAATTTAATTAACGAAATTTATAAAAAAATAAATAGAATTTCGTTAATTGAATTTACGAAGTTTATAAAAATAATTAAATATTACTTCGTCAATTCAATTGACGAAGTTTATAAAACTAATTAAATATTACTTCGTCACGAAGTTAGATAAAAAAATCATATTTAATTAATTAAGATTTCCCCCGTATATATATGCGTTTGTAACCTCTGAGTATTTTAATTAAATATGATTTTTTATCGAATTTCGTTAATTCAATTGACGAAATAATATTAATTATTTTTATGAATTTCGTCAATTTAATTAACGAATTAATATTTAATTATTTGTATGAACTTCGTCAATTCAATTAACGAAGTTCTATTTAATTTTTTATAAATTTCGTCAATTCAATTAACGAACATAAAAAGGTAGAACATTTTGGGAATTTAAAAGAAAGACAGACCGTATAGTATTTTTGAATCTCACTCACACCATTTTGGAAAAAAACTCCTTAATTTTACTATTTTTCATGAAAGAATTTTGCTATTTACTATTGAAAGTAAAAAAGGTAAATTGGGTTTTCTAGCAGACCTATCCAAGTTGGTTTTAGCTAAAGTACTACGTAAATTAGTACAAGTTTTCTTCTTTTATTTTAGTCATAAGCTGATGATTTACCTGTCAATTTGCAACTGAACTTGACTAGCTAGTTTATCGATGAAATGGACCTCTTTTTTTTTCAAATGTATTTAAGATAATTACTCCATTTTTTTTCAAGTTACATGTTTGAATCTTTGTTAATATTCAGTGACAAACGAGCGTGTTAGAGCAATCGCATCAGTTTGCTTATATCACAAATTTACCTTAAATATGAAGAGATTATTCTAAAATTGTACACGCATCAGTTTTCTTATCTATTAATGTAAATATACATTAACTCAAATATTACTCAAATATAAGTGATAAAGATGCTCTATTATAATTAAAATAATAATTTATCTCTCTTAATTTTCTCTTAGCCTCGATCCGTGTTGTTTGTTTATAAGTGAACATATAGGCCAAACATGAATAAACATTCGCACTAAATGAGATCATTTGCAACTATATGTTATTTTATGATTTCAATCGCAACTCCAATGATCCTTACACTGTAGTTTAATTTCCATTGAGTCCCCGTGGTCTTGAGGAGTTACAAATAGAGTACGGTAGCGATTCTCTTGTTTAACAGAATTTTCCCCTAGGAAGGGATCAACAGCAAATTACGAAACTATTATCGAAAAAGTAGGAAGTAACTTTTATTTAAACCATGATGACCCAGAAGTCTTACGAATGAAACCGTGAAATTCTCCCAGTATGAAGAATTAAATAATGAAATTTTTTGAAAGTTAACAAAGCGCTTTTGAAGAACTGATAGATAGTATCATAGTACGCAGTTTTTTTTTTAATCTTCTAGACACGGTTTTAGAAACAGGGAACCACACGAGTGTTGGGACGAATCGAGATTGCCATAAATTCAAGCTCGACAGGTTTCTCAAGCTCGTCAACGTAACGGGAACCGATGGGAAACCACTTTCTTGCATTTTGTCGTAAAAGAAATGATTTAAACTGTCAGGATTCGGCTCTCAGGGGGTTCATCAACGACAACGCCATGTGTCAGAAGTTACGTCTACAAGTCATTTTGTGACCTTGGATTATAAGTACACTAAGAATAAAATAAATTTTCATGACCAGTTGTATACTTAGGAACATAATTGCTCCACCAAAGAGAGAAATAATTGAACTAGTAAATTACTCCTATTAACCAACATAATGAATAGTCACAAAGAACCCTGAAAAATGAAGTATCTAATGATGCTGTATTATTAGGGACTGTAAGGTTGTAAGTAAACTCAAGCCACTTTTCACTTTTAAGGTGCCGTTTGTTTCATAGTAAAAATTTTACATGGGGAAAATATTTCCATGAGAAAGTTTTACGATAAAAACTTTTATTTGTATTTCATTTACGGGCGTTTAGTGCATAAAAAGTTTTCCAGTTAAAATTTTATAAAAAAATCAATTTCTTTTACAAATTATTTTTTAAACAAATAATTGGTAAAAATCGTAACATATATAAGAAAATTTAGCTAAATGCAAATTTTCGTTCATATACGTCACTTGTAATAACTTATAATTTTCAACCTATAAACTTATAAAATTAGAAGTATAGAAAATATTATTGACTATTTTTTACCTTTTTCAAATTTTCTTGGGTTTTTTAATATTTTTTTGAATTTTTATATTTTCCACTTATTATTATTATTTTTTAGATTTTTTCCTATTTTTTATTTTCATTGGTTAATTAGATTTTAGCTTTTTAAAAATTTCTTCGGTTTTTTAGAAATTTCAGATTTTTTTTTATTTTTTTTCCATTTTTTGTTATTTTTTAGAAAATTTCAGATTTTTTACTTTTTTTATTGGTTAATTAGATGGAATTAGACTAAATATTAAATAATTTTGAAAGACTAACCTATAATTAATAATAGTTACAATACTAATATTAGAAAGAATATAGAGAGAGCCTCCGTAAACCGTTTACGACTTTATTTGCGGAGTAACCGTTTCTCCCAATTTTACTGGATATGTGGGAAAAATTTTCCGAAAAAAATTGTTTTACGTTAAACCAATCAACCGAAAAATTTATTTTACCCGTAAATGTTTGTTTACACCCATTTTACAACAAAACAAACATAACCTAAATGACCATCAGTTATCTAATGATTCAATGTGTCTGTATTCTGTAAGATCGTACGAAAAGTGGATGTAAAGAAGACGCAACAAATTTTGCTGAAAAGTAAAGTGAATGGTGAAGGAAAACATAAGCTTGTAGTAGAATATTTGGATTTAAATCGATCTTGGATCAAATTTTGTTAAATATTCTAGTAAGTAATGGTGTAACCTCGCAGGCATGTACTGCAAAAAAAAAAAAACATAGAACGGAAAGGGGACATTATATAACTTAATCAAAGCCATTAAAATAAACAGAAATGCAGTTGTTTCATCAATCATTGTTATTTTAGGCTACACTGTCACACGCAGCGGAGAATCTAGGATTTCGAATAAGGGTCGGAGAAACTTCAAAAATACAGAATATCAGAAATTAAGAATAAACATAAGTTTTTTCAAGCATAATTTTTTGCGGTGCCGAAGTTATTAATTGACCTCCACGATTCTCGACGATTAAACATGCATTATAGATATTTCATCGTGAGCACACTTGGCACTATGCCGAGTACATTTACTTTAAATAATAAAAGAATCACTTAGAAAAAGCCAGTCACTTAGTTGCTAATTTGATGTTTAATCTGTACTATCTTTTATAACACTTTTCATAATGAGGGGTGGTTACAGTTATGTTATAAAATTGGAAACTATTTTCATTTATTCAAAATCATATTAGACCAAACAGAGTACATTAGGACATGGGAGCTCAAATTTAGTAATACGCGACACAAACCGGATGAAAATATACTACAAGTCTAAATTCTAAAAAAAAAAACATCATCATTTTATGATCTACCTATTTTATCATTTTCTTATCGTATACTATACATGTACTTAAGGCTTAAGCAAACATTTTATCCAAATAACACTAGGGCTATTTTCGTAATTTGTTAATCTCAAACTAAGGGTGGGCAAATGCCCACTCTTGCCTAATATTAGATTCGCCCATGGTCAGGCGGAATATTGCAACACTACTACTCGGCAATTTTGCACAAAGCAGTACAAAACGCCGAGTATGTTCATAAATTTATTGTCTACATACAACTTACAACTTCTAACAGCCCTATCACATTTTGCACATTGGCAGCATATATTTTACGGAAATGCATTATTAGTTAAATGTTTTTTCACCGATTGCAATGACTTGGCATCAATACGATTGAGGATCCTTCTTGCTTCCTCCTCTGTAGCTGGAAGCGTGGAACCACTTTTCCAGATTCTGAATCCATTGTTTAGGGCTTTTGCCTATGTACAAATGGTGAATGTGAAATAGAGCGCGTTCCTCACCGGGTTTATTATACTTGACTATCCTGAAGTATGGTAGTGTTTTCGTTAACTATCCTGAATTATAAACTCTTCCTTTTACTACCCTCAAGTTTAGTCTCCGTTATTTTTTTGTAGAAAAAGACAATTCAAATGGACGGAAAAGTCAGCAGTGGACAGAAAAGTCAGTACGTGACCATTTTACAAACAGATTACTTATTTACGCTTAAATTTAAGGGGAAAAATAGATTTATTGACCACAACTATCAAAGTCTTTATTCTGTTTTTTTGTTGATAAGCAAAAAAAAAAAGATCAAAGTCTTTATTCTAAATCAATAATAACTTGTCCAAAAGTAGGAAATTTGCCAGTGTTCGGGTATTTCGTTGACACTTTCAAAGAAACCAAACTCCTGACGTAACAACATCCCAAAACAACGCCCAAGAACTTTCCTTTTACCTTCAGCGCACTTGTGTTTACTTTCTTTACCTTTTTCTTTTCCAGATTGTATAAGAACAGCCCTTTAGTCCACCACATTAACAATAGTTCCCCATTTTGGACACTGATAACACGTATCTTTTTCACTCCAGATTCAAACCCTTCTTCGTTTTCAAACGGATAAAGTTTGAGATCCCAATCAAGGTGTACAGAATACCTTTTAACCCAAATACGGTTCTCGTGATCCTCCAAAACCCACATATCAATATTCTCACTGAATGTGCGGCAGAATAATATTTGTCCTTTAAATTCTAAGAGACGTGTATCCTCCATATTACTGCAATTGCACATGGGTCCACAACGTTTACCTGGATGAGGAAAAGAATCGAAAACTTCGGTCTCCACATTAAACTCCATTACAGAGTTCCCACAATCACATTCACAAGCGATCTTCCAATAAAGCGCTCCGTTGGAAAATACTTGCCTCATGAGTGGATTATAAGGGAAATTACAGACTTTTCTTAACGACTCGGATTCTAGACTAAATAAATAATATTTATAAGTACCACCGATACAGGCTTCACTTATAACAACAATATGTACTCCTTGCTTGATGGGCGGAAGAAAACCCCACATAAGTCACCCTTATTACACCTTATATTTATACGCTCCTGTGTTGTAGGGTTAAAGAGGTAATTCCTACCACTATTGTCTTGCGACTTGAAGATAAGTAAACCATTGCATGACCCGTGAAGGTAAGGAAAGACCTCACTTGTTGTGTTCAAATCTGGTAGAATTTTTTTCCCTTTGGCTTTTCCATTTAAAATGAAAAAATTATCAGATCCCTCTATATATTGTCCATAATATTCGAACCCCCTTTTTTTTTTAACTACGCACTGCAATAACAATACTTTTTCAGTAGTAATACTGTCTTGCCTTTGGAGATGAGTATGAGCAAAATCAATTGTTGATGTCAACTCATACCACTTTTTGCACACCCTTCGACATTTGGCCATGCATTTGTGTGGTAATCTGCTGAGTATTTCGAAAATAACATCATCGGGAAGAGGAGACGTCTTGTAAATGGTAAAGCACGAGACAAGTTGAACCCATAAATGCCTAATCCGTTTAAAAGAACAATGACGACGAACCATTGGTTCTGATGTAAGAAGAAAGTTACTGTCATCAAATAAGACAATTGTAAGAAGAAAGAGCATACGGGCAACTTTTGCAATAAAAAAGTTGTGCTTTGTGAATTTTTTTTTAAAGGACATGTAACATTAGAGTCTTAACTTCTCAGGTCAAAAGAATTCTTACCATTTCACTTTTTTACATGTGCGATAGTTTCAGACTGAAAATTCCTTGGAAAAAGGACTTCAAACTAAGTTTGATGATTTGTGAAAATTACTACAATGATAAGAAGTGAATATATGCTTGTGTATTAAATCGTTAAAGCGTGCTGAAACATTTTTTTTTATGAGTTTACCGAAACGTAAGTAACGACGCCAAAAACGTAAGTCCCAATATGAAAAACTTTACAGAATATAGTCTGAGGTTTTAAATCTGAAAAACCAACAATATTTGGTGAAAACGAGTTATTGTAGATTTGGTGAAAACGAGTTATTGTAGATTTGTTGAAAGAGTGAATTACGTCAGTAATTTATCAAAAGAGAAATCCTTTGTATTCACTATTCAGTCCATTAAGGTTTCTCCAAAAAGAAAAACAAAAAGTGTTTTTTCCAAATCATAAATTTATGAGTGAGAAAGTGAAGGATAGCACATGCGGTAAAAAAAAAACAATGATCTTCTACTATACATTACCATATTAAAATACAATCAAAGTAGGGAGCTTGATTAGAACATGGAACCAACAGTCAATTGCTATGTATGAAGAAATTAAACCTAATGATAAAAGAAGCGAGAGTTAAAACTATATCTACTTGAATTTTTAAAACGATAACACCTACTATTTATCTAACTCGTATCTCTATTTTTAACTAAAAATGTTAGCTAACAATGTAATTTTGTCTTTCCATTAGTTGTGTTAAAGCGTGTGTTAACTTTATAGATGTTAAAAACATTATTAAAAATAACAATCTTTTTAATTGTTATTATTTGATGACATGGTTAAAAAGTCTACACACACCCACAATTAAACTGTTATTTCTCACGTATATATTTTCTATCTCTAACATACTGCTATTTATTTTCTGCTAGCACCTATCCATAGTACTATATTTTGAATAATTAATTTTTAGTTAAAATAGATAACATTGTTAAAGTTAAAACTAATGTGTGTGTTTAACTTAATATACATATGTATCATTTAATATATTGTGTTGCTCTTATCTACACCTATCATTTATCTGCATTTATAAATTAATGGTAAACACATCTATCAACTTAATTGACGCGTATAATAGTGTTATCTGAAAATAATTGTGCATAAAAAAAATAAGTTTCATAGATTACTTGATGGGAGAGAAGGTGAGAATTTGATGGGAGAAATAAATTAAGAATAAATCAGTTTTTTTGGCTGTTTGCTAGTCTTCAAACTGGAGATTCTTTTCTGCATACTCTAATTACTCACCACTATAAGTGACGTGGGATTTCAGATACCACGTCTACGTGGCTGCCGAATTAAATTTTTTATTTTTATTTTTATTTTTTTCGTTTTTCTTATTTTATTTTTGTGTATATAAAAAACTTTCCCAATTTTATTCAAAAACTTTTCCAATTTTATCCGAAAAAACCCGTAACTATCAACCATCAAACTGCTTCCTATATCAAATTAATATATTTTTTTTATCAAATCAACATAACTCTACCACTACAATTATTCTCAATTTTACCCAAAAAAAAAAAAACCCTCTCCCAATTGACCCAAATTTTTTTTATTTTTTTATCAAATCAACATCACTCTACCACTCAATTATCCCCAATTTTACCAAAAAAAAAACATATCCCAATTTATCCAAAAAAAAAACTTTTTCAATTTTACCCAAAAAAAACTCTAACCATCAACCATCAAACTCTTTCGTATATCAAATTAATATATTTTTTTATCAAATCAACATCACTCTACCACTACAATTATTCCCAATTTTACTAAAAAAAAAAAAACATCTCCCAATTTACCCAAAAAAAACTTAAATTGGTAAATTGGGAGAGGTTTTTTTTTGGGTAAAATTGGGGATAAATGTAGTGGTAAAGTGATATTGATCTGAGAAAAAAATTTATTAATTTGATATACGAGGAGTTTGATGGTTGATGGTTGATGGTTAGGGTTTTTTTGGGTAAAATTGGGAATAATTATAGTGGTAGAGTTATGTTGATTTGATAAAAAAATATATTAATTTGATATATTAATGAGTTTGATGGTTGATATTTAGAGTTTTTTTTTGGTAAAATTGTAAAAGTTTTTTTTTGGGTAAATTGAGAGAGGTTTTTTTTTGGTAAAATTGGAGATAATTGTAGTGGTAGAGTTATGTTGATTTGATAAAAAAAATATATTAATTTGATATAGGAAGCAGTTTGATGGTTGATAGTTAGAGTTTTTTTCGGATAAAATTGGAAAAGTTTTTGGGTAAAATTGGGGAAGTTTTTTATATACGAAAACAAAAATAAAATAAGGAAAACGAAAAAAAAAATTAAAAAAAAATTAAATTCGGCAACCACGTAGACGTGGGATCTGAAATCTCACGTCCCTTGTAGTACAGTGATGAGTAATTAGAGTATGCAGAAGAGCATCTTCCCTTGAAACTGTAGTACGACATTTTTTATTTTATTTTTAATTTAATTTTTTGTTTCCGTTAATGACAATACATGTAAATACCACTATCATCAGGAGTATTTTCGAAAGGTAAAGTTCAAAGGCCTCATAAGAACCTTTTTCATTTAAATAACAGTGAGATATATCAAATCTAATTAATTAGACACGTACCCACCTAAAAATAATTAAATGAAAATAAGTAATAAGCAATACCTTGAGATATATAGAGATTTCTGGTCGGTAACAGGTTTCTCACTTTTACGCTTGTTGTATTATAAAAACACTTTATAATTGAATAATTGTGGGTAAAATACAAAGGGGTTGTGTTTCGTTTATAGGCGGGGAATGATATGTTTCCTTATACTAATAGAACTCACATTAGATTAGATTAGTCCTATTCTAATTATAATTCTAACACTAATTCAATATCTATCTAGATAATGTAATGATTAATTAATCATAGCCAAATAAATTTGACCATATAAATTCTTAGACTATCACAAGTGATCGGGTGAAATTACGATTCAATTAATAAATGTAACATAAAATAAACTTAACACAAGTTTAAATCATCATATCACCATTAAATATAAACTAATACGAGACATGGTGATTCTATATCATTTAATAGACATATTTACTTCCAAGTACTACAATATATTCAATAAAAACGTATTTTTGTTAACCATTCATGTACATATAAACAAACAAAATACCCATCATGGCCATAAACAATACTTAACTAAACTTAAAATATCAATTCGGTAACTTGTAACAATATGTGCTAAACATTATGCCAATGTCCATCCACTCGACATAATCTGTTAATGCCATTAGAGATTATACTAAGGGTAACGTACGGGAGGGCGTTTTGGTCCTTCTCATCTTCGCCTCTTCCATACGATGACGAATCACACAGAAACACAGAGATTGTCGTGCGCATAAGCAAGCTCCCAGTCAGCGTTATCTACACAGCGCGCCACCTCTGCTTGGCTCCCACCACAACATAGCTAAGCGATATGAACGCGATAAATATATATAGACAAGCGAGCCACATCAGCTTGTTGATCACAAACGCAAACTGCTTCTTCGCCCTATGTTCAACCACCACGACTGAGGTCTGTACGAGGACAACTGCTAAAGAGATGAACAAAGTCGCGTTATCTGAGACGAAAAAGGCGATGAAAGCGGCCTTATGGGCTATATGGGCTTCACCAAGGGATGACCCGGGTGTATCTACCTAGATGTATTGTTCAGGTACAGTGAATATAGATGCTAAAGCAACGGTGGCGACTAAAACGGAGACCACAGTGGCCGAGTTGATGGCCTTGTTTAGGCACTGATATGGACGTTTTTGAGCTTTTTGAATTTTTTTGGATCCGAGCACCCGTTTGTTGGGTCTGTTGAAGCTTGGGATTAGACCACATGTTTTATATCGTGTGTGAGTTGTTTTGCTGGGTTCCTAGGGGTTTCACCTTGGTCTTAAGCCGATGTGGCGCCTGATATTTTTAGAATTGTGGTAAGTTCTGTGTTCCAAAACTTCTCAGCAATGTCCAGAGGGGTTTTTCCAGATTTATTTATTGTGCTGACGTTGGTTCCTTCAATTGAGAGGATACGTCGAACAATCTGTGATAACCAAATAGAGGATACGTAGAACAATCAATCCAAAAGATATTCCGCATGAAACTCGGAGCTGCTTTATACATCATATGACAAAATTGATAACATCATATCATGCAGAGCTGTTGTTGCCGGAACATTAGCAACTGCAACACATTTTTTCGTTCCTACATCTACATACTAAATATAACTGATCAAATCACAAGATTCACAACCAAACAACTCCCAAAATTCCAATTGAAACTAGGTAACCCGAGCAAAAGATGCGCATAAGATGTTTAAAATACCAGAGAAAGGAAATGAAAACAAAAAAGAGATCGACATTAAGCAAGTTAAAAGAAAAATCATGTGCTAACTGGCATTTGCAAAACCAGGAATTTCGGCCAGACTGCAAGACATTAAACGTAAAGCGATATTTCTTGTGGTATTTGTTAAGCCTGCCCCAGATTCAACGATCTCGACCATCAGTGTTGAATTGAACATATTTAATAGTCTAAAACACTCACTAATGGTTTAAACTATACTGCACAACATAATCACGTCAACTGCCTTAGAAGTCCAAATGTTACACGCACTTAATACACGAGGTAGTCTTCAAGACTTGGTGTGTGGTGGTTCTAAACTGTGTATGTGGGAGAGGCAGATCCAAAGCCAGCAGCTAAAACTATGGGCATAATTCAGTGTATCAACTAGCACGCTGTGATACCTGATTATCCTTATCGTGAGTTGTAGTAAAATTGTAGAGATTTATATGATAATCTTATAACCTTAAAGAAGAGATTTCATGAGCTGAAACACTACCACAATTTTTAGAAAAAATCTTTATATTTCAAAATATTTTCCTCGCTATGTAAGCTAGTAAAAAGAGAATAGTGGCATGTAGATACCATTGCGTCGATACATATAACTGCTTATAGATCTGACTGTGCACACAAAATAGATGCTTGTGTAACTGTAAACACGGAGGCAATAAATTTAAAATGTGATCTCACCTCAGATTTCCCCTTCGCTGTTGCAAGATGTAATGCCGTGTTCCCCTTATTATCCTCTGCGCTCAAAATCGCTGGATCCGACTTCATAGCTCAACCACAATCTCAACATTTTTTCCTTTCACAGCCATATGCAAAGCCGTTTGACCTTTCTTATCGGTTCGACAGACAATACTTGGATTTTTTCTCACCAAAGATCTCACCACCTCCAAATGGCTCATTCTTGCAGCAGTGTGGAGCACTGTCTTGCCATTGCTAGGATATATTTTGGTAAGGTTCAAACCGGTTTCGGTTTCTAAAAGTAGGTTCGCAACTTTGATGTGTTCTTTACCTGTGGCAATGTGTAAGGCCGTAGAATTGGACGAGTCCGTTGTCATTACTAGGTTTGAAAACGAAAGGAAAAGTTCCTGTAGTACCTCTGCAAAAGAAAAATAAAATAAAATTAAGATGCTGTATGTAAAACTTGATAATGTTCTAGTACATCAGCTTCCAAGCCAAGTATTATACAAGCTCACTCGTATACCAACAAATTTTTACAGTAGATAATAGTGTCACGCCCCAAAATCCGTAAAAGGACATCGAGGCATGACCTTTTTAAAAACAAAAGGAAATAGAACCTGGTGGTACGAATTTAAATTTTTTAAAAGAAAACACTAACGAGCTAATGGAACAATTAAACAATAAATAAAAGTGTTTGCGAAACGCGGCTACAAGACGAGACAGTTTTGACAAATTTATAAAAAGAAATAAACGAATGTAAATTGCCCGTAGGCTACAACCTCAAAATAAAATCTAAGTAAAAAGGAAATGAAAGCCCGAGCCCATGTGATGTATTGCCATAGCTTCTAACCGAAGGTCTCAACCTAAAATGTACCCGAAATACAAAATTGTAACGGTGAATCCCACGCACATAACTAGACGGGACGGCACCACAAATACCGTCACTCCATCCCATAAATGCAAGAGCTCACTAATCCTACGACTATGATAACCGACGTATAAAGAGAAATATAATGACATTCTACAACTACGATAAATTAAATAAATTAAATACACATCAACATCATACATGGACCTCTCACGCCACCTACCCCAGTCCGTAAGGTAGGTCATTCCCTATCCCTTCGGCCGTCTTCTGTCCCCAGAATTAGGGAGAGACAGAGACCATTGCAACATAAAAGTAGATTTATAGTGCGCACTTGGACCTCTCACGCCACTCGTCCCAGTCCGTAAGACGAGTCATTCCCTATCCCTTCGGCCGTCTTATGCCCCCGGAATTAGGGAGAGACATAGACCATTGCTAACATAAAAGTAAATATAGTGCACACTGGGACCTCTAACGCCACTCGCCCCGGTCCGTAAGACGAGTCATTCCCTATCCCCTCGGCCGTCTTCTGTTCCCGGAATTAGGGAGAGACAGAGACCATTGCCACTACAGCTAAATCACAAGGCATCGGCCAATAATATAAAATCATTCAAATAACACCATCTCATACGTATAAATATTAAGGCCTCGGCCAATAATATTATACTATTCAACTAACATAAACTCATACGTCACTTAACGTAATACAACATAAACCATAATCATAGATGCTAGATTCACAACTAGCCAATCACTTCAACAACATAAAAACCCATTCAGACATTTTAACAAACACCTTGTATGCATAATATAAAACTCATCTTTATTCAACAATAATTTACCCAATTCTATCAACAACCATAATAATACATAATCAACGCATATAACACGCAACCCATTAATATTATCATTAATCCGAAATCAAAAGACTAAATCCACAACTAATCCAAAATCAAACAAGTGAATTAAAACATCCAACAAATAAACCCAATTAACCAATTAAGAACATATTTAAGATAAAAGGCAAAAACCCCCAATTAACAATAATCGTAAAACATAATCCTAACATACACCCTCGTCTAGTCGCAATGGATAACCCCCGTTACCTTAGAGCGTAGTGGAGATGCTTCCGGTATGAACCCGCTAATGGTGGCTTCCTCTTCTTCTTCTTCTCTTTTCTCTCTTTTTCTATCTTTTCTCTTTGCTGATTTTTAGGTTTAAAGAATTGAAAGAAGTGGGCTGATTTTTGGTTTAGAAAAAACTGTTTTTTGATAGTTTGTGGAAGCGAACTATTTGGTCCCCAAAGTTCTAAAAGCTAACTCTTAATCCAAAAATATTGTTTTACTACTCAAAAATAACAAATCTTTAGAAACAAATCTATTGGGTCCTTTTTATTAGTAAAATTAGTAACAGGTTTTAAAAATAAAGTTTTTCGGAAGAGTTTCGGTTTTTGGCTAAAAATTAGTCGAGTGACCGGTTTTTGGTAAAATTTGTATAAAACGTTTTTGGATAAATTAATTCCTAATTAAAAACACTTATAAAAATACGGGATGTTACAAATAGTAACAGAAAAACTGTAGACCCACATAAATACACATAGTTACATGCAAACATACATGATTTTCTTTGATATCATTATACGCAAACATACATGATTTCTTTGAAATCACTGTCACGACTTTTTATTATATCTAACAGATCAGCAACATCAAAAACTCAAGTACAAGTTTATGTCTAGCAAAAAATACTGGAAACCGTAATGGAACTAGCTGTTTTCTCATTTACTGCAAAATACTGGAAGCCTTATCCAAACATTTAGTTCTAGTTAAAGTAACGAAAAGCTATCCTTTTCGGATGCTCAGTGACATTCACAGATGATCAATTGAAATTTGAAATAAAAATTAACATAGAAAACAGCAATAAATTACTCCATCTAACTCATTCACCTTCAGAATCCAGCATTCATGGTTTCTCTAAGTGAAGGGTCCATATCATTTCTCTTTAACAAATGGTAATACCACCTCAGATATCTTATTTTTTATTTTTTTTTTATTTTGAAACAGCTCAGATATCTGATTTAAGAAGCTCGCTTCAAAGCTCAAAATATCGGTGCTTCTCATTTGGGCAAGGAGAGAAAAAACTCTTTGCATAAAATTAAAGCTCAAAAAGGTCAGGCCTTTTACGCTTATAAGGCTGGAAAGGCTTATGCATTATTGAAGCTACAGTAAAACTGTTTTAGCTAGGTTATCGCACTTTAAAGCATTGCTTCAGATACAGACCATGAAGTAGATACCAGATTTTCAATTAAATATATTGCACAAATCCAAACCTAAAATCTCACCAAACATTATAAAGCATAAACTCATCAAAATTATAATCAAGGGAACAGGGAAACATATACACATGCTCACACTTTTCTTCCTTAAACTAGGATAGCTACGGCTAAAGTAACTAAACGACCAGCATCATTTTCTTGTTTAACTTTAAGAAATGAAGCAAAACATACAAGCGACTAAACATACGACAATACAATTCATTTTCTGGACAAAGTAACTGGCAACTGTCTTACAGAAATGACCATTTCTAGCAGCAAAATGAGGAGGATCATATCCGGTTTAATTAGCAGCCTCAGAAGCAACTTGAAGGTCCAAATACTTCAAAAGTTCACATACAAGACCGTCTCTCCTTGATTCTGTTTCGATATCAAATCTCTCACAGAATAATATCTCCCACTTTCCCCAATTACCTCCTCTCGCAGCGAAATGAAGAGGCGTATCTCCCTGTTTTCCTGGCGAGTCTTTCCATCTCCGAAACTGAGCCACCTCTCCATCACCAAATGTACGCTCCTTTGTTTTTCCATCGGGGATGCTCCTCGAAAACTTGTCTGTTTATCAAAAGTCATGTTACGGAAACTAGCCTGTTTCTCCATAGAAAATTAACTTGGATAAAAGTTGGAAAAGGTAATTTATTTTTGTCTCCTTTGGGCAACAGATCGATACTAGTTTCACATCCTCAATAAACCAAACTTCATATTCTTACAAAGTCTTTCACTTTGCTTCACTAAATGAATAAAAACCCCAAAACTAAAGAAGTGTTCTAATAAATAAAAAAACAAAATTTGACTTTTTATTATTTTTTGGGTATTTATTGTTATCTTGGCAATATATAAGGTAGTAATATTAATAGATATCCAAAAAAATATTAAAAGTCAAATTTTATAGATTTTTTTGAACAAACGCTTTATAAATAAAATAAAATGTTTACTTAAGAAAAAGATAATCAGAAAAAATTTACAAATACATATGAAAAAAATCATAACATGCCCAAAACATGAACTGTTGAACATGACCAAATGTGACAATGGATGGATTCAATAATCAATTGTAGTGGATGACTAACTATTTCGCAATGCTTTTACAACAGTTTTTCTAAATTTTAACAATGTTCAGTTCTGGCAAATCGAATGTAGGCATTTTATCTAACATAAGATTACCAGGAGACATATTTTCAGTAATATCCCTAGGACTTGCAAATCTAAAAAGTAGATTAGTAGCAGTGAAGAGATCATCATATCAGGAACAAAAAACAGATCGAATAGATCATTTGATCTGCCATGACATGTTTCATACCCGTGGTGTTTGTTTAGATATTCATAACTTACTCATTTGCACTCGAAATCGACTCTCGTTCGAATCAATGGTTTTGTAAATTATGGATGTAAAATACCAGTTTTAATAAAAGATCAAGCCAGTCAGTTAAAGAAGTAAAATCCCCCCTTTCTCAGGAAAGATAAATAAAACAAGGAAAGCAAGTTAACGAGGTTTATCTCACCTGTTATAAGCGCAAGCAGTAAAGGAAGAGTATCTCAATCCGGCAAAAGCGCAGTAAGGCGGTCTCCTTTGTCTAAAGCTTCGAATGATACTTCATATCCGAAACGCAGGAACGATCTGACTAGAAAGTTATTCAAAACTTGATCGAAGAACCAGCGTTTATTGAAGAAGCTATAGAGTCGATTACAAAAAGTACGAGTTTGAAAAGCTCGTTGGAATTGATCCGCTACGGGATTTACAGAAAAATGTTTACTTTAAGTGAAATCATCAATACACTCAAAAGCCTATGGGTCAATGTCATTTTTTTAAAAAACAAGTCACTTTTTTCAAAAAATAAGATAAGTTTATTGAGAAGAAGTCACTATTGGAACCCCCAAAAATTTGGTAATAAAAGCAGTAGTCATCTCATGAAAACAAGTCACTTTTATTGAAATAAGTCATTTTAATTGAAGGTAAATTGTTGTTTTGAAAAATAATTTAATTTTTGGAAATAAGTCACTTTTAAAAACAAGCCACTTCTATGAGTTAACGGGAATTCCACGAAGAGAGAGCATTTTGGCTGGGGTGAAATATACATTTATTATTCATAAATGACAAATTGGGTATTTTATTTTCTTCAGTCACCAACAATAACTACAAAAATGATATCGTTAAAAATTGTTATCCCTATTGACTAAAGTACTAAACCTTCATATATGCATGGTCTTTGCATTGCGTTTGGGGTTCTACATCAAGGAATTTCCGTACCTTCGTGAATGGAATAACACGAAGCATGACAAACGAATCCCACTAGCACTAACGGGATCTAATATGGTCACTTGTTACTGTTTACCCTTTTTATTATTCCTTTAACTCATTCTTAAAAAAACGATTAAAGATTATATAACAGAACGTCAGCCCAGAAAACCAAACTAGTTATAGATTGACTAACCAACCAAATAAAAATAGTTCTAAAGCAAACAAAAAACAAAACAAAGCAGAGCGACAAGCGCAGCCAAACATGTTTGAAACAGATTAACCAGACAAGTACACTTATGGTGGAATCAAATAACTCCTACTCAAATTTAAATTGTTGATGAATGTTATCAAAAACACCCTGGTTCAGATTCACAACACCCTTGTGATAGAAGACATGGTTTAATTATACAAACAAGTCTGCAAACATCATTACATACACAGGTTCTGCAATACCCGTTATGAAATGGCTTCTCCAATGTAAAATTCTCAGGTATTTGGGTTGGAAACACTCCACAGTAGGGGCCTTTTTATATTTTCTTTCAATCGTCCAAACCTATTCATATTGTTTTCACCCTTAACCATTAGAATCTCAACAATAAGTTTGTTGAGTTCAAGTGCTGTCTTCATTTTCCTCAAACAACCTCCATTGTATTATCTACTAAGGGACTTTGATTTGCTTATTAACAAAACGCTTATTGACAAGATGCTTATCAACAAGATGATTTGACTGACATAAACTATCAGACAATTGAAAAGTAGGTGGAAAGCTACACCAGCTCCATGAGATCTTAGTTCAGCACTTGCAACATGATTAAAAAGTGTTTTTCTAGCTAGATACTGATAATGTTCATATCCTGATATTTAGGAGGAAAACGTATTCGGAAGTGTGCATATGTGAAAGTGGAATGCTATTCTCTAACCTGGAAAGGGTTAAACCCAGGCATTGGTGGCATAGGCCCACTTTGACGGCGGTTAAATACACCACCAGAAGGATACATTTACATATTCTGCATTCCATTTGGAGGTGCTGATACTGGATGGGGTTGGTTCATACCAATGAAATGTCCTTGTTGCATTTGGTGAATCATCTGGCTCATCCCACCCTGCATTCCCTGTTGCAGATGTTAGTTTAACAATCTATATGTTGATATAAATAAGCTAATTTTTGACCGGTCCAAAAGAGTGACCCGGACATAAAACTCTAGCGGTTCAAAGTAAAATAAGAAAGGCATGATTGTAGAAAAAGAGACCTGCAACACCTTTAATACAATATGCAAAGTGAGGTATCACTGCGCTGGAGTATTCTTAGTTACTAAATTAGACTTCATATATATTAAAGAACAAAGCGAGTTGTATATAAAAAGAAACAACGGAAATCGTATGAAAAGAAAGAACATAGGGAATTGTATATAATGGTACGACTAAGTTTAAGCAAAATATTACCATTTGATCACCAGGCATCTGCATAGGCATTGAAGAGGGCATGTTTGGCGGTGGCATACCATGAGGTTGAAGTTGAGGAGGTCGGGGTAAATGGGGATGCAGTAGGCTGCAAGTGAGGTAAACTTTGAGGCGGCATTGGCAAAGAATTCTTCATCTGTTGTTGTGAGTGATGTCGCATTTGCTGTTGATGATAACCAGCTTGCTGTTGCTGATTGGCAAGAGACGGATGTGGGTCATGGGGGAGAGGAGGTAGCCCAGATGGCCTGGACTCTGATCCACCCTGAGCTGATGTGTCGATAGACATAGGCATGGCAGTTCCAACACCAGGAATAGTACCGTCATTTCTCGCCAATCCAGGAGGACCACGGGCATGGAACACATTGTACATAAGACGATCGCATTTTATATAGACATGTCAGACGTAAATAAGAAGTAAAATGTTCCGATCAGCAACCAATTTATCAGTTAGACAACCAGAAAAGCTTTTAACTTTTTTTTGCTGAAACCAAGAAAAGCTTCTACACTATCATGCTAAAAAACCCAGAGAAGCTTGTCGTTTAAGCTGATCAACCAAATTATAGCTTTCAAGACGATTAAAAAAGCTGACTTTAATTATGGCAAGCAAAGAAGGCCTATTAATATAACATTCCATGAAAGGTATTTGGTCATTAGCCTGATTCTTGAGAAATGGCAACCTTTATAACAGTCAAAATAGCAAAGAGCCTATCTATCCGATCACTGTCTCAAAATCCAGTCACTCACAAGTAAAGTAATAATTAATAAAAAAAAATATGGAACTTTTAATTCTAAAAACAACAATTACTGAGGTGTATACTGCTCAATAGAACTTGATGTCCAGGCCGATTCCGTTTTGTCAAGTGTCTTATACTCGGGTAAATGGCTAACGATATTTCAAGATTTGATAGCAGCCGGTACATTTTGTCTATACTGGGGCTTGTCTCCAAAAAGAAGAACACCAACAGAAATAAAGAACACAGACAAAACAAAAAACACAAACCAAGAACAGAGACAAAACAAAAAAAAACACAAACAAAAACTTTTTTCATGGCATCTCCACCTCCACCTCCAACTCCAACTCCAACTCCAACTCCAACTCCAACTCCAACTCCAACTCCAACTCCAACTCCTCCAACCCCAACCCCAACCCCAACCCCAACCCCAACCCCGGGAGGTATATTTTTTATTTTCCCAAAAGATTAATTTTTTTGCATTACTATCATGTTCATCTTTTATGTTTTTATAAATTTATAAGTAAATGCATATTGTCATTTTTTAAGTCCAAAATATTTAATCTTAAAGAGTTTTATTGAATGTACCATTATTGGATTATATGAACATTAAATTTGTTAAAAGATCATGTTTTTAAGATTTAGTATTAAATTCTAGTTTTAAACATTAAAATTCTTATTTATTTTTTATTTATAAGGCTCAAAATCATGTATTTTCAACAACTTTAATGCAAAAAACTCAAAAAATATGTCTAACTCTCAAAAGAAAATTTCATACTAAATTTTTAACGAAAACTTTAATAAGATTGCTAAGTTATCATTGAAAAAAGTAAGTAAAATGAAAAACTAATATAAAGGTTTAATTGAAGTATTCTGAATACATATCGTGTACACATAAACTGGCTCAAAACAACCATTACTAAAGTGTTTACTGCTCAAAAGGAGCAGTAACTTTAATAAGATTGCTAATTTATCATTGAAAAAAGTAAGTAAAATGAAAAACTAATATAAAGGTTTAATTGAAGTATTCTGAATACATATCGTGTACACATAAACTGGCTCAAAACAACCATTACTGAAGTGTTTATGCTCAAAAGGAGCATCGATGCCAAGACCGATTCCATTTTATCGAGTGTATTATACTCGGCTGGATGTGTAACGGTATTTCAAGCCGTGATTGCAGCCGGTACCAATTTCATCGGAATATCGTGCCGGAGAGCGAGTTTTCTGGTGAGTATCAATGCAATATGTTTGGGGGTGGGTTACCTTTTATACGCGCTCAAAGCATTTATCCAAATCTTTGAATTAAAAAAGTCTCGAAAAAATGTGAGGGAGAGAATCAATGCGGTAAACGAAAATTTGATTCGTTTTCGTCTAAAATTAAAACCGATTTACACTGACGAGGATTATACAAAAGGTCGTCCCATCGAGGACCTATTATATATCCTCGGCGGTGTAAGTCGGTTTTAATTTTACACGAAAAACGAATCAAATTTTCGTTTACCGCTTTGATTCTCTCCCTCACATCTTTTCTAGGTAACCCACCCCGAAGCAAAATGCATTGATACCCACCAGTAAACTCGCTCTCCGGCAAGACATTCCGACGAAATTGGTACCGGCTGCCATCACGGCTTGAAATACCGTTACACATCCAGCCGAGTATAACACACTCGATAAAATGGAATCGGTCTTGGCATCAAGCTCCTTTTGAGGAGTAAACACCTCAGTAATGGTTGTTTTGAGCCAGTTTATGTATACACGGTCGATGTCACAGACATATATATATATATATTCAGAATTTAATTAGACTTCAATTAAACCGTAAGAAAGGTTTTCTTCAAAAAAAGTACTTTCAAAAAAGCTTAAAAATTAAAAATGTTAAATTAACAATCTTTGTTGTTTTCGTTAAAAATTAAAAATTTACTATGAAATTTTCTTTTGAGAGTTAGACATATTATTGAAAATACATGATTTTGAGCCTTATAAAGAGTCTTATAAATGAAAAATAAATAATAATTTTAATGTTTAAAACTAGAATTTAATACTAAACCTTAAAAACATACATGACATTTTAACAACTTTAATGTTCATGATTAAATATTTTGGACTTAAAAAATGACAATATGTATTTACTTATAAATTAATAAAAACATAAAAGATAAACATGATACTAATGCAAAAAAATTAATATTTGGGAAAATAAAAAACATACCTCCTACGGTTGCGGTTGGACGAGTTGCAGTTGGAGGAGTTGAAGGAGTTGAAGATGCCATGAAAAAACATTTTTGCTTGTGTTTTTTTGTTTTGTCTGTTCTTGTTCTTGGTTTGTGTTTTTTTGTTTTGTCTGTGTGTTCTTATGGGGTTGTTCTTTTTGGAAGCCCCAGTATAGACAAAATGTACTGGTAACCTACACGGCTACACACCAATAACAAGGCAAAATGTATTATAAAACTGGAAAAGATGCTAATATAATAAATAATATGTAGAGAGAGAAACTATGAAACTCAGCGGAGAGAGAGAGTTTCAGAGGGAGAGAGAGAGAGAGTGAGGCTAAGCAAATGAAGCCGGAGTTTTGTTGAGTTTGCAAATTAAATTTTTTGAGTTAGATTTAGAATTTTTTTTGCAAATTACTTTGATCTCATATAAAAAGAATCTAGCTCAAAAAATTAATTTGCAAACTCAACAAAAACTCTCCCGCAAATGAAAGAGAAGTGAAGGGTTTTCTGTAGCTTTTGTATTTATAGAACCATTTTACCCTTTTGCCCCTGTTTATTACTTCTACTTAGTAGTTTATTTATTTACCAGTTACTTTTTACTAATTTATTTACTACGCCGTTAAATTGAGAATAAATTGACCGAATCAATCCGAACCAATCAAAAACTGAATCAAAGTTTGCGGTTTCAGCATGTTTCAAACCGAACCAAACCGATCGTTTGTATAATTATATAAAATATGAGAAATAACGAAAAATGTCAATATAATGATATTCCAGAAATGACCAACTTTGAAGAACAGTTAGCAAATTGGCATCTTGCTAAGGTTAAACCCTTAGAAATATATTCTGTAGGAATGTTTGATTTTAAAATGGTTATGACCATTAAAACTATAGAACAAACAATCCCAGTAGAAAGTGATATAGAAACTAGTCAGTTGTTACATAAATAAGAACTGAAAAGATATTTTGAAAATTACAAATATGTCCATTTAGGTATGCTACAAATAGCTGTTAACTCTCTTACAGCTCAAGGATTAAATACTTCAGTTTTTATTGCTTTGCGTGACTGTAGGCATTTTGTCTCTGTTCTTAGTTCTTGGTTCTTGGTTTTGTGTTTTTTGTTTTGTCTGTGTTCTTTATTTCTGTTGGTGTTTTTTTTTTTGAGACAAGCCCCTATACCTACAAAATATACCGGTAACATACAAGGGCACACACCAATAACAAGGCAAAATGTATTTATGAACATTTTTGTTTTCATTCAATTTGATAAGATCTGGTATAGTAACATTTCTCAGTTCTCTAATAAATTTCATATTTTTATTTTAGTTTTTAACATTTTTTTTGTATCTTTAATGTTTCTGTTCTTTTTTCTGTGCGTTTTCATGCCTTTGCATTATCAATCCTGTGAATTGTGGTTTTTACTTTTTACTTTGAGAACTTGAATAGTGTAATGTTTAATTATTATGATTTTACCTTATTGTTATTGTTTTAATTAACGGGTATAAGACTGGAAAAAATAAAATTCTTTCCGTTTGTCTGAGAATTTTCACCACCATGCATCTTAAAAAAATGTGAGGGGTAGCTTCTTACCTTTTTTTCATTTTGAGAATTTGTTTCTAGTAGCTGAACTAGAATATAAAGTATTTCTATTTGTTTTAATGCATAGTATAAAATTAGAATGAGACAAAAGTATAAATTGTTAAGCAACACTACACACCCATATAAAAATGTTGGTTAATTTCGTTAGGAGGTTGGTATGCTAAAAATTCTGAAAATAAGTTCAATCATAACACCCATATAACAAAGTTCGAACCATCTTATCAAGAGAAGAATGTAACTTGGGGACTAAAAAAGTATCAGACTTGAGTTTTTCTATAAATATTGTAGATACATGTCTATATTTGTTGTGGTGATAATATATAGCATGATTCCATGACCGCGTCTAAAATTATCTTTAAGACTTGTGTTGTTATAGAACCATGTGCAAAGAAAATAATGTTCGCTTGTCAATTGCTCGATCTAGGGATGACAATAAGTTTGTTGAGTTCAAGTGCTGTCTTTATTTTCCTCAAACAACCTCCAATGTATTATCTACTAAGGGACTTTGATTTGCTTATTAACAAAACGCTTATTGACAAGATGCTTATCAACAAGATGATTTAACTGACGTGGCCCAATGATACATGCATAAACTATCAGAGAATTGAAAAGTACTGTAGGTGGAAAGCTACATGAGATATTAGTTCAGCACTTGCAACATGGTTCTTTTTCTAGCTAGATACTGATAATGTTCATATCCTGATATCTAGGAGGAAAACGTATTCGGAAGTGTGCATATGTGAAAGTGGAATGCTATTCTCTAACCTGGAAAGGGTTAAACCCAGGCATTGGTGGCATAGACCCACTTTGACGGCGGTTAAATACACCACCAGAAGGATACATTTACATATTCTGCATTCCATTTGGAGGTGCTGATACTGGATGGGGTTGGTTCATACCAATGAAATGTCCTTGTTGCAGATGTTAGTTTTAACAATCTATATGTTGATATAAATAAGCTAATTTTTGACCGGTCCAAAAGAGTGACCCAGACATAAAACTCTAGCGGTTCAAAGTAAAATAAGAAAGGCATGATTGTAGAAAAAGAGACCTGCAACACCCAGACATAAAAATTTTCTGGAACTCAAAATTATTTTTGAATTTTGCCTTAAAAGTTGCAATATGTATAAAGCCTGTTGATGATGATTGATTTGACAATTCTTCATGTAAGATCACCTTGTTTGTCTTTTTGTTTAAAAGCTACGTACTCTGCATTGGTAGCAACTAGAAAAGCTGAATATTCTTCTCATGTGATTGTAGTTCTTTCGGGAACTAAACTTTGTACCTTTATTCATAATATGAATTTAACGTTTCTTTATGTTTAACCAGGGTGAAGTCCGAGGGGACCAGGTTCACCTTCTTTTGATTTGTTTATTAGCTTAGAACTATGCTTCTCTGGTTTTGGTGCAGCACTTCAATTTATTTTTCAAAAGTAGTTGATACTAAGCCTTGTTTGCATACCTTTTGATTTGTTTAATTGGATTTACTTTTTTTACAATATTAGCTTATAAACTAATACATCCGTTCCCAACTACTAAATTACGTATAATTTTAACAACTCAATAACTTGTATCAAAATTGTCGGAATTAAAATTTTTATTAAAAATTTTGACCGGCCACAAAGGAATATGATAACTTTAAAAATTAAAAATCAAATTTATCGATCATAACGAAAAAACACTGTGTGCTGGGGCTACCCAAAAATAATTTGGAAGGCAAAAATAACTTGAAATTTGAGTTCCAATTTACTGTTTGACATTTGAATTAGGTGTGGGTACGAGACGGATTGAGCTCGATACTAACATAACCTGTAAAATAAATTATGGGGCGGGTTGATAAAATTTAAATGCTAATACAACCCAACACAATCCATTATAATTAAAATTCCAACTCAATTCAAACCAACCTGTAAAATAAATTGCGGGTTGGGGCATGTTGTGTTGTGATTGATTCTTAAATTTTTATTTTGGTCATTTATTTTTCATAGTTTGCATAGTTAAACTAAATTTTAAAATAAATTGAACTTTTTTAAAGAAAAATATAAATTAAATTCAATCAAAATATGTTTAGAACATTCGTGAATAAATAATAAAACTAAAATATAACAAGAATGGAATGTTGATATCTTGAAATACACACAACGTATAAATAAATATACATTTATAATTATAATTATATATATATATATTACTGGTTACAACGGGTTGAAAATGGTTGGTGAGAATTAATCCGCGGTTTGAAAATTTCAACACTAACACAACTCTAACCCAACCCGTAAAATATATAGTAGATTGGGACAAAACGGATTGATTTTTTCTGACATTTAGCTGGTCACAATCCATAAGGGTTGAGTTACGACTTGGATCCCATAAGGGTTGAGTTACGACTTGGATTTACGTATTTTTTTTTCCACCTCTAATTTGAATTATAACTAAACTGTGAATGATTGGAATATTCGTTGAGTTTTGATCTATTTATATATACTTAATTAATCTAGTCTTAACAATTCAACGTTTAATTATAAATTGATTTGGTTTCATTTCCGTAAATCAAACTGCAAAAATCCTGGGAAAATGTAACTAAACTAACTAACAAGAAACTCCTCATCGAACATTTGCTTGAACTTGTCGAACTTGCAATGCACCATTCAATATACAATATTTGTTTGTAGTTAATGGTGATGCGGTTGAGATTTTACACTAGTAATTTAAAAAAAAAAACATTGATTTGTACATTATGGAGAAATATAGTGCTTCATCCGTTTCCTAATTAATTATTCACTACAAAACTACGTGAAATTTTGACCGGTTTATAACATGTATCAAAATTGTCGAAATAAAAAATTTCAAAACTAAATCATATAATTTAATGTTTTAACTATACGATTAACTTTTGAAAATTTTCATTCCGACAATTTTGATACAAGTTATTGACCGATTAAAATTACACGTAATTTCGTAATGAACAATCAATTGAGAACGGATGAAGTAACGGTAACCTCCGGAAATGTTTGGAGTAAACGATTTGAAGTAGTCCAATTGTACATATGAAATGTTGATTTGACATTTGTTCAAAGTTACATTTAGCCAAAAAAAAATAAAAAAATTGAAGAAAAAGTGCAATGAAACTAGATATATACAAAGGCTAATACAGTATAACATGCAGAGAAGACAGGGAGGTAGCTGTATATACGGAGAAATGTAGTAAGTTTTTCTGATCACTTTTTACCTTTTACATTAAATTTGAGTCCTTTCTTTATCGGTATTCACCCCCACCATGGCCATATCACTTTTCCCACTTTGTCGTGGAATTATATACAAGTAATAGTAGTAGTATATGGCATATTAAATTAGTGCTAAAATACAAATAATTCCCATGAAATATGAGAGTTTTACAAAAAAAACCCCCTAAGCTTGCTGCTTTTGCAAATCGGCCTTCTAACTTTAGTAAATTGCAATAAAATCATATCACTTACGTTTTGGAAATAGCCCACGACCAATTTTAGAACCGCATAAGCTACACATTTCTTCTGTTTCACATAATTTTTTGCACAATCGATCATGTTAAAATTTATGGCCTGCAAACAACAAAGTGAGGACATGCACTAATTTGTTTGTAAGAAGTACATTTTTAAATTAAATATAATTTTTGGCATAAAATTGTTCTTGTTTGACTAATGTGCTTTTAACTTTATATTAGTAATATAACGACTTCTAGATATATGGATGTAGTGTTTAAAAAAATTAATTTTGCGATTCAGAAAAGGCTAACGGCGCAGCTTGTTTCTCGCTTGTGTTCTATATCAGTGTAATGATTTCATTATTGTTTTTGAATGATTTTGACTAATATACAAAATTTAACAATTTTAAATTGATCATGAGTTCAATTTCAGTTGCCGAAGTTTATTGGAGTTATTTTCCAAAAGAAACATATAGTTAAAGGGGGGTATTTGTAGTTTAACTATAAATTTTGGTACGAATAAATAGCTCAATAAACGAAGCACAGGTTGAAAATTGGCAATTCAACACATGCGTAGCAGTGAAGAGCATCGTGCTTTGTGCAAATTAACGAAAAAAAGGAAATAAAGTTGCATTCAAAATTTGGAATTGAGAAAGGTAAATATTCAGAAGAGGAATTTGAGTAAAGAGTCAAACAAACACATGGGGCTGTGATATTGCAGTGTTAAGCAATGCGTAAGTAGACTTGTAGCACAAGTGTCAAAAACATAAAAATTCAATTCTGAAAAAGACAGGCCTTTAATAGTCCAGAACAACCAGCAACGATATTTTGCTAATTTCAGCCTATCATTTTAGCTTTTCTCTAATTTTCAAAAAAGGAAAAAAATTGGATTTGTCTTGTGTTTAGAAAATTATTTTTTCTGAATGCTTGTTTGAAATTGAGTACATACATGCGTGTCTTCTAATGTACTATTCTTAAGGTAATTATGATAGTGGTGTATTTTGTCAAAAGAGTGAAATGATAGAACATGATTAACGGTTACATTTTGGAGAAATGGTCAAATAATAGTTTGTAACAAACTATATTAATGGACAATAATTGCGCTAATAATTTAGTCAGCAGTTGAAAAGGTTATATACTTAATAGTTTGTCTTTAATTGATCAAATAGACAAATTAATACTAAGTAAATGACACGCATCATCGAGTGTTTTACTCCACAAGTTATCATACTTCTTTGTGCACTTGCATAATTGTTTTTGAACTTTTGATCCTTTTCCTTTCATAACGTTTATACTTTATAGTGATGAAAATTTGGCACAGCTAAGACGAGCTTGTTATGGTTTGGGGTCAGATTGTTTGCTCTGATTCTTTTTACGGTACTGATTGTGTTTGCTTTTAATCGTCATGTGTACATGCCGAATTTGGACTCGTTTTAGACTCTAGAGCTTCATCTTTACAATTCTTCGGCTCGTCATAAAAATACGATGTTGATTTTTATACAAACAACTGTAAAATCTGTTAATGACAGAAAACAAGAGTATTATAAATGAAAAGTTTATGCTTAAGAAATAATCAGAAAGTGGTTAGCAAAAAAAAAGATAACAACTCTTTTAGTAGACTGAGCCCTTCATATTTGTTAAGCTTGTAAGTTTGTTTTATTAACCTCGGTTAATCAAACTGTACCATTAACATTCGTATCACAAGACTTTTCCGTAAACAACTCGGGTCACTTGCAATCGTTCACGTGACAAAACAATTAAACAATGGGCCTCATTCGGTTTGTTATCTTATGACACCGTGTGAGAGCTTTTAGTTCTTTTACCAAAGATATCGATTTAACACGGTTGTGTCCAAGACAGTTTACTAAGCAATATATCGAGCCGTTTGCCTACCTAAGAATCCAACCTTGAATGAAGTCGGTATTCATAAAGACATTAGTTCATAAAATTAGTCCCCTTTGGAAGCAGTAAATACTTTTTTATCTTTTGTCCATTACACAACTAATAAATGTTGCCTTATAAATGTCGTGTGAATATGATCTGCAAATAATTCTCGATGTGAAAACACATAGACAAATGACTAATTTTTGAATAAGAAAAATAGTGGATCTGCAGGGTCCCAAATGAATTGACTTATTCGAAAAAGGCCTTGTTCCCTAGAAGATCTATCTCGTATTTGGTACTGCATGGTTCCGCTCTGCAAGAACTCCGAACCATTCTCTTGAAACTCATCCTCTTCATCATAAATCATCCGCTTGCCCCGAAATGACCTGGACCAATAGGGAAATCCCAATTCATTGGACCTTTCGATCTAATCAAATAGAAAGCCCCAAGGACGCCATATTCTAGGAGCCCAAACTACAAATAGAAATCCCAATTCATTGGTTCTTTCGATCCATATTCTTGGCCTTCATGTAATCTCATGTTGCATTCTGACAAGTGGAAAATAGTGTCACTTGTGCAATTATTGCACATGAAATAAATAGGAAAACTACAAAATGCAGAATTCCATCACTTAATAATCTTTTGAATGCACTATTTGTTGTTACAACTTACATGATAATCTTTTGAGTGCTAAAAGCCTAAAACTACAATTACTAGGAATGTGTTGGCCTACTATTGAGAATTGAACTGGGTTGTAAGCAGGCTCGCGATCCGACCCCCCGATATTTCCAGAGAACGATCTATACAACCCGGGCAAGTTTAACTCCATTTCTGGTTACAACCCAAGATTAAAATTACACCGAAAACTCTTTCTGAGCTAACCCCTGGAATGATTATCCTAGCTGCAAATTAGAAATACTAAGGGTAACTCATTTGATCTAAGTAATCCGAATACTACATTCAAACATGTGTTAAAGAACCAAATGTAGTTAATGATGCAGACCATAAACGAAGAAGAACGACTCATTGTATATTTCTATAAACACTAAAACACGTTTTCAAAATTATATTACACTTTGTGAACTTGAATACATCGGAAAATCTGTTATCTAACAAAGAGTTGTCTGAAAAGATACTCTGAAATAAGACTTGATAGAGAAAGAAAATTTCATCAAAAGCTGTATAACATATATAGTAACCCCTTGGCAGTAATAGAACCCATATTCACTCTCAGAGTAAGCTTAATACGGATAGTTTCACTAAAAATAAAATGACAAAAATGAAAAATCCATAGGAAAAAGGAATGCAATCAAAGCAGGAGAACATTCGCCGATGTACTTAAGCTTAAATACTAATATGACGACTATAATTACTTAGTTGTCAACATCATGATCTCATTTACATATAATCAAGAGTGGAAGAACTATAACTTTATGCGAAGATTGATATCGCATAGAGCGGATAAATTAGGCAGAAGGAACGAGTGATAAACAATTACCATGACTAGTTTAAGCAACTATGTTACTTTATTGGAAATTATAT
This sequence comes from Primula vulgaris, assembly GCA_963920805.1. NCBI lineage: Eukaryota > Viridiplantae > Streptophyta > Magnoliopsida > Ericales > Primulaceae > Primula > Primula vulgaris. Next base: position 22,746,871 of record OY987219.1, read on the forward strand.
GCAATTTTAACTTTTTACTAGTAATAGGCCAATCTTGTATTCAGAACAATTTTTGGTTTTTGATTTCTTACAGGCAAATTCACGAATCAATCTGATGCACACTTCATAAAAATAGTGCATGAGAGGGGAATGATAATATTTGATTTTGCATTTTCCTCCAATCTCTCGCTAAAACTTGATAAAAACTGTGAAATACAATCATTGTGTGAAGTATAAATGTTTTTTTTCCCTGGTGTCCAAATATGAATGTTCTTAATGAAAGAGTGACTATAAAAAACTCTAGAACAGGCTAACAAGATGGAGTTTTAAATTGTGTAGCAGTAAAAAAAAAAAAAACTTTTTTGGGGTCAAGAAACCGTGAAATAATTGAGGATTGTTAGTAAGTCCAGCCCAACTTGTCCATAATCTAATTGCTAGTATAAGTGCATAAGTAGAGTGAGCACCCCGACGCGTATTCATCTTAATTTTAATCTAACAAGCAAAATAAATAGCATAACCAGCAAAATAAATAGCACGACGTATTGAGACGTATTGATAAAATTTAAATATCAATTCAACCAAACTTAATCCGTTATAATTAATACCCCAACCCAATCTAATCCGCAAAATAAATTGTGGGTTGGAAATGGTTGAGTTGGGACTGATTATTAAATTTTCATTTTAATCATTTATTTTTCATATTTTACATAATTAACCTAAACTTTAAAATAAATTAAAATTTTAAAGAAAAATATAAATTAAAACCAAACAAAGTATATCTAAAACATTCGCGAACAAATAATAAAACTAAAATATAACAAAAATGGAAGATTGATATATTAAAATACACACAATGTATAAATAAATATGTATATATATATATATATATATATATATATTACGGGTTGAAACATGGGGAGTCTTTTTTTTAGGACCCATTTTACTAAAATGTGGTCTTAGTATAATAAAAGATATAAAGTCCGCGTTTTAGCAAAATTAATCCGGTATAATTGTTACCTAATACCCCACACGTCACATCTTATTTTTATTTATTTTTTCAATTCATTACACCCAATTTCATTACAAAATAAATAACTCTAACATCACTTCATTACATCTCATTACAGTTCATTTATCTACAAAATAAATAAATTTACCAACTCTATTACAATATTAATTAATACATTCCTCTGTTTTTTTTTCCACTCAAACTAAATACAAAATTAAAATATTTTATAATCATAATGTTATATCAAGTTAACACTTTCAAGTAATTTATATTTTGCACCTTTTTATTTATTAATTTTGTTACTTCCGAGTAAATAATTAAACTGTCCCTAAAAACCATACACGTCATTATTTTATTCCACCTTTACCTACCCTACATGTGTGAGTAGGGTAGTTAAACGTGGAAGAAAATAATGTTTTTAAAAGTATGGATCGGTAAATGAGGAAGAAAATAATGACGTGTAGGGTTTTTGGGGATAATTTAATTATTTACTCGGAAGTAACAAAATTAATAAATAAAAAAGTGCAAAATGTAAATTAATTGAAAGTGTTAACTTGATATAATATTATGATTATAAAATATTTTAATTTTGTATTTAGTTTGAGTGAAAAAAAAAACAGAAGAATGTATTAATTAATAGTGTGATAGAGTGGGTAAATTTATTTATTTTGAAGATAAATGAAGTGTAATGAGATGTAATGAAGTGGTGTTAGAGTTATTTATTTTGTAATGAAATTGAATAGAATAAATTGAAAAAATAAATAAAAATAAGATGTGACGTGCGGGGTATTAGGTAACAATTATACCGGATTAATTTTGCTAAAGCGGGGACTTTATATCTTTTATTATACCGGACTTTCCAAGTCCAGTATAAGACCACATTTTAGTAAAATGGGTCCTCAAAAAAGACTCCACCGCCTAAAGAGACCGAGTTTGCCAAGTGTCTAGTAATCTATCCGTTACTAATTAATTGTAATTTACGAAATTACGTACGATTTTGATCGGTTTATAAAAAAATTTAAAATTGTCGAAATGAAAATTTTTAAACCTAAATCGAATAATTTAATGTTTAAAATATATGATCAATTTTTAAAAGTTTTAATTCTTATAATTTTAATAAAAATTATTTATCAATTAAAATTATACCTAATTTCATAATGAAAAATTAATACCTCAATGAAAAATTAATAGGTAAATAGAGTTTGGTATAAGTTATCTGACAAAATTTTGATACCAAAGACTGAAATGAGATTTGTGGTCCCCTATTTGATTTTTGGCAGTAAAAGTATGATTTTTCTGGTGACCGGTGGTTAATTTGATCTTAATTTTGAGTTTTTTTCCAAAATGATGAGTATCATTCATAAATACCAGAATATGGTCTGTCTTTTAAATTCTTAAAATGGTCTATTTTTTTTATGTTCGTTAATTTAATTAACGAAATTTATAAAAAAATAAATAGAATTTCGTTAATTGAATTTACGAAGTTTATAAAAATAATTAAATATTACTTCGTCAATTCAATTGACGAAGTTTATAAAACTAATTAAATATTACTTCGTCACGAAGTTAGATAAAAAAATCATATTTAATTAATTAAGATTTCCCCCGTATATATATGCGTTTGTAACCTCTGAGTATTTTAATTAAATATGATTTTTTATCGAATTTCGTTAATTCAATTGACGAAATAATATTAATTATTTTTATGAATTTCGTCAATTTAATTAACGAATTAATATTTAATTATTTGTATGAACTTCGTCAATTCAATTAACGAAGTTCTATTTAATTTTTTATAAATTTCGTCAATTCAATTAACGAACATAAAAAGGTAGAACATTTTGGGAATTTAAAAGAAAGACAGACCGTATAGTATTTTTGAATCTCACTCACACCATTTTGGAAAAAAACTCCTTAATTTTACTATTTTTCATGAAAGAATTTTGCTATTTACTATTGAAAGTAAAAAAGGTAAATTGGGTTTTCTAGCAGACCTATCCAAGTTGGTTTTAGCTAAAGTACTACGTAAATTAGTACAAGTTTTCTTCTTTTATTTTAGTCATAAGCTGATGATTTACCTGTCAATTTGCAACTGAACTTGACTAGCTAGTTTATCGATGAAATGGACCTCTTTTTTTTTCAAATGTATTTAAGATAATTACTCCATTTTTTTTCAAGTTACATGTTTGAATCTTTGTTAATATTCAGTGACAAACGAGCGTGTTAGAGCAATCGCATCAGTTTGCTTATATCACAAATTTACCTTAAATATGAAGAGATTATTCTAAAATTGTACACGCATCAGTTTTCTTATCTATTAATGTAAATATACATTAACTCAAATATTACTCAAATATAAGTGATAAAGATGCTCTATTATAATTAAAATAATAATTTATCTCTCTTAATTTTCTCTTAGCCTCGATCCGTGTTGTTTGTTTATAAGTGAACATATAGGCCAAACATGAATAAACATTCGCACTAAATGAGATCATTTGCAACTATATGTTATTTTATGATTTCAATCGCAACTCCAATGATCCTTACACTGTAGTTTAATTTCCATTGAGTCCCCGTGGTCTTGAGGAGTTACAAATAGAGTACGGTAGCGATTCTCTTGTTTAACAGAATTTTCCCCTAGGAAGGGATCAACAGCAAATTACGAAACTATTATCGAAAAAGTAGGAAGTAACTTTTATTTAAACCATGATGACCCAGAAGTCTTACGAATGAAACCGTGAAATTCTCCCAGTATGAAGAATTAAATAATGAAATTTTTTGAAAGTTAACAAAGCGCTTTTGAAGAACTGATAGATAGTATCATAGTACGCAGTTTTTTTTTTAATCTTCTAGACACGGTTTTAGAAACAGGGAACCACACGAGTGTTGGGACGAATCGAGATTGCCATAAATTCAAGCTCGACAGGTTTCTCAAGCTCGTCAACGTAACGGGAACCGATGGGAAACCACTTTCTTGCATTTTGTCGTAAAAGAAATGATTTAAACTGTCAGGATTCGGCTCTCAGGGGGTTCATCAACGACAACGCCATGTGTCAGAAGTTACGTCTACAAGTCATTTTGTGACCTTGGATTATAAGTACACTAAGAATAAAATAAATTTTCATGACCAGTTGTATACTTAGGAACATAATTGCTCCACCAAAGAGAGAAATAATTGAACTAGTAAATTACTCCTATTAACCAACATAATGAATAGTCACAAAGAACCCTGAAAAATGAAGTATCTAATGATGCTGTATTATTAGGGACTGTAAGGTTGTAAGTAAACTCAAGCCACTTTTCACTTTTAAGGTGCCGTTTGTTTCATAGTAAAAATTTTACATGGGGAAAATATTTCCATGAGAAAGTTTTACGATAAAAACTTTTATTTGTATTTCATTTACGGGCGTTTAGTGCATAAAAAGTTTTCCAGTTAAAATTTTATAAAAAAATCAATTTCTTTTACAAATTATTTTTTAAACAAATAATTGGTAAAAATCGTAACATATATAAGAAAATTTAGCTAAATGCAAATTTTCGTTCATATACGTCACTTGTAATAACTTATAATTTTCAACCTATAAACTTATAAAATTAGAAGTATAGAAAATATTATTGACTATTTTTTACCTTTTTCAAATTTTCTTGGGTTTTTTAATATTTTTTTGAATTTTTATATTTTCCACTTATTATTATTATTTTTTAGATTTTTTCCTATTTTTTATTTTCATTGGTTAATTAGATTTTAGCTTTTTAAAAATTTCTTCGGTTTTTTAGAAATTTCAGATTTTTTTTTATTTTTTTTCCATTTTTTGTTATTTTTTAGAAAATTTCAGATTTTTTACTTTTTTTATTGGTTAATTAGATGGAATTAGACTAAATATTAAATAATTTTGAAAGACTAACCTATAATTAATAATAGTTACAATACTAATATTAGAAAGAATATAGAGAGAGCCTCCGTAAACCGTTTACGACTTTATTTGCGGAGTAACCGTTTCTCCCAATTTTACTGGATATGTGGGAAAAATTTTCCGAAAAAAATTGTTTTACGTTAAACCAATCAACCGAAAAATTTATTTTACCCGTAAATGTTTGTTTACACCCATTTTACAACAAAACAAACATAACCTAAATGACCATCAGTTATCTAATGATTCAATGTGTCTGTATTCTGTAAGATCGTACGAAAAGTGGATGTAAAGAAGACGCAACAAATTTTGCTGAAAAGTAAAGTGAATGGTGAAGGAAAACATAAGCTTGTAGTAGAATATTTGGATTTAAATCGATCTTGGATCAAATTTTGTTAAATATTCTAGTAAGTAATGGTGTAACCTCGCAGGCATGTACTGCAAAAAAAAAAAAACATAGAACGGAAAGGGGACATTATATAACTTAATCAAAGCCATTAAAATAAACAGAAATGCAGTTGTTTCATCAATCATTGTTATTTTAGGCTACACTGTCACACGCAGCGGAGAATCTAGGATTTCGAATAAGGGTCGGAGAAACTTCAAAAATACAGAATATCAGAAATTAAGAATAAACATAAGTTTTTTCAAGCATAATTTTTTGCGGTGCCGAAGTTATTAATTGACCTCCACGATTCTCGACGATTAAACATGCATTATAGATATTTCATCGTGAGCACACTTGGCACTATGCCGAGTACATTTACTTTAAATAATAAAAGAATCACTTAGAAAAAGCCAGTCACTTAGTTGCTAATTTGATGTTTAATCTGTACTATCTTTTATAACACTTTTCATAATGAGGGGTGGTTACAGTTATGTTATAAAATTGGAAACTATTTTCATTTATTCAAAATCATATTAGACCAAACAGAGTACATTAGGACATGGGAGCTCAAATTTAGTAATACGCGACACAAACCGGATGAAAATATACTACAAGTCTAAATTCTAAAAAAAAAAACATCATCATTTTATGATCTACCTATTTTATCATTTTCTTATCGTATACTATACATGTACTTAAGGCTTAAGCAAACATTTTATCCAAATAACACTAGGGCTATTTTCGTAATTTGTTAATCTCAAACTAAGGGTGGGCAAATGCCCACTCTTGCCTAATATTAGATTCGCCCATGGTCAGGCGGAATATTGCAACACTACTACTCGGCAATTTTGCACAAAGCAGTACAAAACGCCGAGTATGTTCATAAATTTATTGTCTACATACAACTTACAACTTCTAACAGCCCTATCACATTTTGCACATTGGCAGCATATATTTTACGGAAATGCATTATTAGTTAAATGTTTTTTCACCGATTGCAATGACTTGGCATCAATACGATTGAGGATCCTTCTTGCTTCCTCCTCTGTAGCTGGAAGCGTGGAACCACTTTTCCAGATTCTGAATCCATTGTTTAGGGCTTTTGCCTATGTACAAATGGTGAATGTGAAATAGAGCGCGTTCCTCACCGGGTTTATTATACTTGACTATCCTGAAGTATGGTAGTGTTTTCGTTAACTATCCTGAATTATAAACTCTTCCTTTTACTACCCTCAAGTTTAGTCTCCGTTATTTTTTTGTAGAAAAAGACAATTCAAATGGACGGAAAAGTCAGCAGTGGACAGAAAAGTCAGTACGTGACCATTTTACAAACAGATTACTTATTTACGCTTAAATTTAAGGGGAAAAATAGATTTATTGACCACAACTATCAAAGTCTTTATTCTGTTTTTTTGTTGATAAGCAAAAAAAAAAAGATCAAAGTCTTTATTCTAAATCAATAATAACTTGTCCAAAAGTAGGAAATTTGCCAGTGTTCGGGTATTTCGTTGACACTTTCAAAGAAACCAAACTCCTGACGTAACAACATCCCAAAACAACGCCCAAGAACTTTCCTTTTACCTTCAGCGCACTTGTGTTTACTTTCTTTACCTTTTTCTTTTCCAGATTGTATAAGAACAGCCCTTTAGTCCACCACATTAACAATAGTTCCCCATTTTGGACACTGATAACACGTATCTTTTTCACTCCAGATTCAAACCCTTCTTCGTTTTCAAACGGATAAAGTTTGAGATCCCAATCAAGGTGTACAGAATACCTTTTAACCCAAATACGGTTCTCGTGATCCTCCAAAACCCACATATCAATATTCTCACTGAATGTGCGGCAGAATAATATTTGTCCTTTAAATTCTAAGAGACGTGTATCCTCCATATTACTGCAATTGCACATGGGTCCACAACGTTTACCTGGATGAGGAAAAGAATCGAAAACTTCGGTCTCCACATTAAACTCCATTACAGAGTTCCCACAATCACATTCACAAGCGATCTTCCAATAAAGCGCTCCGTTGGAAAATACTTGCCTCATGAGTGGATTATAAGGGAAATTACAGACTTTTCTTAACGACTCGGATTCTAGACTAAATAAATAATATTTATAAGTACCACCGATACAGGCTTCACTTATAACAACAATATGTACTCCTTGCTTGATGGGCGGAAGAAAACCCCACATAAGTCACCCTTATTACACCTTATATTTATACGCTCCTGTGTTGTAGGGTTAAAGAGGTAATTCCTACCACTATTGTCTTGCGACTTGAAGATAAGTAAACCATTGCATGACCCGTGAAGGTAAGGAAAGACCTCACTTGTTGTGTTCAAATCTGGTAGAATTTTTTTCCCTTTGGCTTTTCCATTTAAAATGAAAAAATTATCAGATCCCTCTATATATTGTCCATAATATTCGAACCCCCTTTTTTTTTTAACTACGCACTGCAATAACAATACTTTTTCAGTAGTAATACTGTCTTGCCTTTGGAGATGAGTATGAGCAAAATCAATTGTTGATGTCAACTCATACCACTTTTTGCACACCCTTCGACATTTGGCCATGCATTTGTGTGGTAATCTGCTGAGTATTTCGAAAATAACATCATCGGGAAGAGGAGACGTCTTGTAAATGGTAAAGCACGAGACAAGTTGAACCCATAAATGCCTAATCCGTTTAAAAGAACAATGACGACGAACCATTGGTTCTGATGTAAGAAGAAAGTTACTGTCATCAAATAAGACAATTGTAAGAAGAAAGAGCATACGGGCAACTTTTGCAATAAAAAAGTTGTGCTTTGTGAATTTTTTTTTAAAGGACATGTAACATTAGAGTCTTAACTTCTCAGGTCAAAAGAATTCTTACCATTTCACTTTTTTACATGTGCGATAGTTTCAGACTGAAAATTCCTTGGAAAAAGGACTTCAAACTAAGTTTGATGATTTGTGAAAATTACTACAATGATAAGAAGTGAATATATGCTTGTGTATTAAATCGTTAAAGCGTGCTGAAACATTTTTTTTTATGAGTTTACCGAAACGTAAGTAACGACGCCAAAAACGTAAGTCCCAATATGAAAAACTTTACAGAATATAGTCTGAGGTTTTAAATCTGAAAAACCAACAATATTTGGTGAAAACGAGTTATTGTAGATTTGGTGAAAACGAGTTATTGTAGATTTGTTGAAAGAGTGAATTACGTCAGTAATTTATCAAAAGAGAAATCCTTTGTATTCACTATTCAGTCCATTAAGGTTTCTCCAAAAAGAAAAACAAAAAGTGTTTTTTCCAAATCATAAATTTATGAGTGAGAAAGTGAAGGATAGCACATGCGGTAAAAAAAAAACAATGATCTTCTACTATACATTACCATATTAAAATACAATCAAAGTAGGGAGCTTGATTAGAACATGGAACCAACAGTCAATTGCTATGTATGAAGAAATTAAACCTAATGATAAAAGAAGCGAGAGTTAAAACTATATCTACTTGAATTTTTAAAACGATAACACCTACTATTTATCTAACTCGTATCTCTATTTTTAACTAAAAATGTTAGCTAACAATGTAATTTTGTCTTTCCATTAGTTGTGTTAAAGCGTGTGTTAACTTTATAGATGTTAAAAACATTATTAAAAATAACAATCTTTTTAATTGTTATTATTTGATGACATGGTTAAAAAGTCTACACACACCCACAATTAAACTGTTATTTCTCACGTATATATTTTCTATCTCTAACATACTGCTATTTATTTTCTGCTAGCACCTATCCATAGTACTATATTTTGAATAATTAATTTTTAGTTAAAATAGATAACATTGTTAAAGTTAAAACTAATGTGTGTGTTTAACTTAATATACATATGTATCATTTAATATATTGTGTTGCTCTTATCTACACCTATCATTTATCTGCATTTATAAATTAATGGTAAACACATCTATCAACTTAATTGACGCGTATAATAGTGTTATCTGAAAATAATTGTGCATAAAAAAAATAAGTTTCATAGATTACTTGATGGGAGAGAAGGTGAGAATTTGATGGGAGAAATAAATTAAGAATAAATCAGTTTTTTTGGCTGTTTGCTAGTCTTCAAACTGGAGATTCTTTTCTGCATACTCTAATTACTCACCACTATAAGTGACGTGGGATTTCAGATACCACGTCTACGTGGCTGCCGAATTAAATTTTTTATTTTTATTTTTATTTTTTTCGTTTTTCTTATTTTATTTTTGTGTATATAAAAAACTTTCCCAATTTTATTCAAAAACTTTTCCAATTTTATCCGAAAAAACCCGTAACTATCAACCATCAAACTGCTTCCTATATCAAATTAATATATTTTTTTTATCAAATCAACATAACTCTACCACTACAATTATTCTCAATTTTACCCAAAAAAAAAAAAACCCTCTCCCAATTGACCCAAATTTTTTTTATTTTTTTATCAAATCAACATCACTCTACCACTCAATTATCCCCAATTTTACCAAAAAAAAAACATATCCCAATTTATCCAAAAAAAAAACTTTTTCAATTTTACCCAAAAAAAACTCTAACCATCAACCATCAAACTCTTTCGTATATCAAATTAATATATTTTTTTATCAAATCAACATCACTCTACCACTACAATTATTCCCAATTTTACTAAAAAAAAAAAAACATCTCCCAATTTACCCAAAAAAAACTTAAATTGGTAAATTGGGAGAGGTTTTTTTTTGGGTAAAATTGGGGATAAATGTAGTGGTAAAGTGATATTGATCTGAGAAAAAAATTTATTAATTTGATATACGAGGAGTTTGATGGTTGATGGTTGATGGTTAGGGTTTTTTTGGGTAAAATTGGGAATAATTATAGTGGTAGAGTTATGTTGATTTGATAAAAAAATATATTAATTTGATATATTAATGAGTTTGATGGTTGATATTTAGAGTTTTTTTTTGGTAAAATTGTAAAAGTTTTTTTTTGGGTAAATTGAGAGAGGTTTTTTTTTGGTAAAATTGGAGATAATTGTAGTGGTAGAGTTATGTTGATTTGATAAAAAAAATATATTAATTTGATATAGGAAGCAGTTTGATGGTTGATAGTTAGAGTTTTTTTCGGATAAAATTGGAAAAGTTTTTGGGTAAAATTGGGGAAGTTTTTTATATACGAAAACAAAAATAAAATAAGGAAAACGAAAAAAAAAATTAAAAAAAAATTAAATTCGGCAACCACGTAGACGTGGGATCTGAAATCTCACGTCCCTTGTAGTACAGTGATGAGTAATTAGAGTATGCAGAAGAGCATCTTCCCTTGAAACTGTAGTACGACATTTTTTATTTTATTTTTAATTTAATTTTTTGTTTCCGTTAATGACAATACATGTAAATACCACTATCATCAGGAGTATTTTCGAAAGGTAAAGTTCAAAGGCCTCATAAGAACCTTTTTCATTTAAATAACAGTGAGATATATCAAATCTAATTAATTAGACACGTACCCACCTAAAAATAATTAAATGAAAATAAGTAATAAGCAATACCTTGAGATATATAGAGATTTCTGGTCGGTAACAGGTTTCTCACTTTTACGCTTGTTGTATTATAAAAACACTTTATAATTGAATAATTGTGGGTAAAATACAAAGGGGTTGTGTTTCGTTTATAGGCGGGGAATGATATGTTTCCTTATACTAATAGAACTCACATTAGATTAGATTAGTCCTATTCTAATTATAATTCTAACACTAATTCAATATCTATCTAGATAATGTAATGATTAATTAATCATAGCCAAATAAATTTGACCATATAAATTCTTAGACTATCACAAGTGATCGGGTGAAATTACGATTCAATTAATAAATGTAACATAAAATAAACTTAACACAAGTTTAAATCATCATATCACCATTAAATATAAACTAATACGAGACATGGTGATTCTATATCATTTAATAGACATATTTACTTCCAAGTACTACAATATATTCAATAAAAACGTATTTTTGTTAACCATTCATGTACATATAAACAAACAAAATACCCATCATGGCCATAAACAATACTTAACTAAACTTAAAATATCAATTCGGTAACTTGTAACAATATGTGCTAAACATTATGCCAATGTCCATCCACTCGACATAATCTGTTAATGCCATTAGAGATTATACTAAGGGTAACGTACGGGAGGGCGTTTTGGTCCTTCTCATCTTCGCCTCTTCCATACGATGACGAATCACACAGAAACACAGAGATTGTCGTGCGCATAAGCAAGCTCCCAGTCAGCGTTATCTACACAGCGCGCCACCTCTGCTTGGCTCCCACCACAACATAGCTAAGCGATATGAACGCGATAAATATATATAGACAAGCGAGCCACATCAGCTTGTTGATCACAAACGCAAACTGCTTCTTCGCCCTATGTTCAACCACCACGACTGAGGTCTGTACGAGGACAACTGCTAAAGAGATGAACAAAGTCGCGTTATCTGAGACGAAAAAGGCGATGAAAGCGGCCTTATGGGCTATATGGGCTTCACCAAGGGATGACCCGGGTGTATCTACCTAGATGTATTGTTCAGGTACAGTGAATATAGATGCTAAAGCAACGGTGGCGACTAAAACGGAGACCACAGTGGCCGAGTTGATGGCCTTGTTTAGGCACTGATATGGACGTTTTTGAGCTTTTTGAATTTTTTTGGATCCGAGCACCCGTTTGTTGGGTCTGTTGAAGCTTGGGATTAGACCACATGTTTTATATCGTGTGTGAGTTGTTTTGCTGGGTTCCTAGGGGTTTCACCTTGGTCTTAAGCCGATGTGGCGCCTGATATTTTTAGAATTGTGGTAAGTTCTGTGTTCCAAAACTTCTCAGCAATGTCCAGAGGGGTTTTTCCAGATTTATTTATTGTGCTGACGTTGGTTCCTTCAATTGAGAGGATACGTCGAACAATCTGTGATAACCAAATAGAGGATACGTAGAACAATCAATCCAAAAGATATTCCGCATGAAACTCGGAGCTGCTTTATACATCATATGACAAAATTGATAACATCATATCATGCAGAGCTGTTGTTGCCGGAACATTAGCAACTGCAACACATTTTTTCGTTCCTACATCTACATACTAAATATAACTGATCAAATCACAAGATTCACAACCAAACAACTCCCAAAATTCCAATTGAAACTAGGTAACCCGAGCAAAAGATGCGCATAAGATGTTTAAAATACCAGAGAAAGGAAATGAAAACAAAAAAGAGATCGACATTAAGCAAGTTAAAAGAAAAATCATGTGCTAACTGGCATTTGCAAAACCAGGAATTTCGGCCAGACTGCAAGACATTAAACGTAAAGCGATATTTCTTGTGGTATTTGTTAAGCCTGCCCCAGATTCAACGATCTCGACCATCAGTGTTGAATTGAACATATTTAATAGTCTAAAACACTCACTAATGGTTTAAACTATACTGCACAACATAATCACGTCAACTGCCTTAGAAGTCCAAATGTTACACGCACTTAATACACGAGGTAGTCTTCAAGACTTGGTGTGTGGTGGTTCTAAACTGTGTATGTGGGAGAGGCAGATCCAAAGCCAGCAGCTAAAACTATGGGCATAATTCAGTGTATCAACTAGCACGCTGTGATACCTGATTATCCTTATCGTGAGTTGTAGTAAAATTGTAGAGATTTATATGATAATCTTATAACCTTAAAGAAGAGATTTCATGAGCTGAAACACTACCACAATTTTTAGAAAAAATCTTTATATTTCAAAATATTTTCCTCGCTATGTAAGCTAGTAAAAAGAGAATAGTGGCATGTAGATACCATTGCGTCGATACATATAACTGCTTATAGATCTGACTGTGCACACAAAATAGATGCTTGTGTAACTGTAAACACGGAGGCAATAAATTTAAAATGTGATCTCACCTCAGATTTCCCCTTCGCTGTTGCAAGATGTAATGCCGTGTTCCCCTTATTATCCTCTGCGCTCAAAATCGCTGGATCCGACTTCATAGCTCAACCACAATCTCAACATTTTTTCCTTTCACAGCCATATGCAAAGCCGTTTGACCTTTCTTATCGGTTCGACAGACAATACTTGGATTTTTTCTCACCAAAGATCTCACCACCTCCAAATGGCTCATTCTTGCAGCAGTGTGGAGCACTGTCTTGCCATTGCTAGGATATATTTTGGTAAGGTTCAAACCGGTTTCGGTTTCTAAAAGTAGGTTCGCAACTTTGATGTGTTCTTTACCTGTGGCAATGTGTAAGGCCGTAGAATTGGACGAGTCCGTTGTCATTACTAGGTTTGAAAACGAAAGGAAAAGTTCCTGTAGTACCTCTGCAAAAGAAAAATAAAATAAAATTAAGATGCTGTATGTAAAACTTGATAATGTTCTAGTACATCAGCTTCCAAGCCAAGTATTATACAAGCTCACTCGTATACCAACAAATTTTTACAGTAGATAATAGTGTCACGCCCCAAAATCCGTAAAAGGACATCGAGGCATGACCTTTTTAAAAACAAAAGGAAATAGAACCTGGTGGTACGAATTTAAATTTTTTAAAAGAAAACACTAACGAGCTAATGGAACAATTAAACAATAAATAAAAGTGTTTGCGAAACGCGGCTACAAGACGAGACAGTTTTGACAAATTTATAAAAAGAAATAAACGAATGTAAATTGCCCGTAGGCTACAACCTCAAAATAAAATCTAAGTAAAAAGGAAATGAAAGCCCGAGCCCATGTGATGTATTGCCATAGCTTCTAACCGAAGGTCTCAACCTAAAATGTACCCGAAATACAAAATTGTAACGGTGAATCCCACGCACATAACTAGACGGGACGGCACCACAAATACCGTCACTCCATCCCATAAATGCAAGAGCTCACTAATCCTACGACTATGATAACCGACGTATAAAGAGAAATATAATGACATTCTACAACTACGATAAATTAAATAAATTAAATACACATCAACATCATACATGGACCTCTCACGCCACCTACCCCAGTCCGTAAGGTAGGTCATTCCCTATCCCTTCGGCCGTCTTCTGTCCCCAGAATTAGGGAGAGACAGAGACCATTGCAACATAAAAGTAGATTTATAGTGCGCACTTGGACCTCTCACGCCACTCGTCCCAGTCCGTAAGACGAGTCATTCCCTATCCCTTCGGCCGTCTTATGCCCCCGGAATTAGGGAGAGACATAGACCATTGCTAACATAAAAGTAAATATAGTGCACACTGGGACCTCTAACGCCACTCGCCCCGGTCCGTAAGACGAGTCATTCCCTATCCCCTCGGCCGTCTTCTGTTCCCGGAATTAGGGAGAGACAGAGACCATTGCCACTACAGCTAAATCACAAGGCATCGGCCAATAATATAAAATCATTCAAATAACACCATCTCATACGTATAAATATTAAGGCCTCGGCCAATAATATTATACTATTCAACTAACATAAACTCATACGTCACTTAACGTAATACAACATAAACCATAATCATAGATGCTAGATTCACAACTAGCCAATCACTTCAACAACATAAAAACCCATTCAGACATTTTAACAAACACCTTGTATGCATAATATAAAACTCATCTTTATTCAACAATAATTTACCCAATTCTATCAACAACCATAATAATACATAATCAACGCATATAACACGCAACCCATTAATATTATCATTAATCCGAAATCAAAAGACTAAATCCACAACTAATCCAAAATCAAACAAGTGAATTAAAACATCCAACAAATAAACCCAATTAACCAATTAAGAACATATTTAAGATAAAAGGCAAAAACCCCCAATTAACAATAATCGTAAAACATAATCCTAACATACACCCTCGTCTAGTCGCAATGGATAACCCCCGTTACCTTAGAGCGTAGTGGAGATGCTTCCGGTATGAACCCGCTAATGGTGGCTTCCTCTTCTTCTTCTTCTCTTTTCTCTCTTTTTCTATCTTTTCTCTTTGCTGATTTTTAGGTTTAAAGAATTGAAAGAAGTGGGCTGATTTTTGGTTTAGAAAAAACTGTTTTTTGATAGTTTGTGGAAGCGAACTATTTGGTCCCCAAAGTTCTAAAAGCTAACTCTTAATCCAAAAATATTGTTTTACTACTCAAAAATAACAAATCTTTAGAAACAAATCTATTGGGTCCTTTTTATTAGTAAAATTAGTAACAGGTTTTAAAAATAAAGTTTTTCGGAAGAGTTTCGGTTTTTGGCTAAAAATTAGTCGAGTGACCGGTTTTTGGTAAAATTTGTATAAAACGTTTTTGGATAAATTAATTCCTAATTAAAAACACTTATAAAAATACGGGATGTTACAAATAGTAACAGAAAAACTGTAGACCCACATAAATACACATAGTTACATGCAAACATACATGATTTTCTTTGATATCATTATACGCAAACATACATGATTTCTTTGAAATCACTGTCACGACTTTTTATTATATCTAACAGATCAGCAACATCAAAAACTCAAGTACAAGTTTATGTCTAGCAAAAAATACTGGAAACCGTAATGGAACTAGCTGTTTTCTCATTTACTGCAAAATACTGGAAGCCTTATCCAAACATTTAGTTCTAGTTAAAGTAACGAAAAGCTATCCTTTTCGGATGCTCAGTGACATTCACAGATGATCAATTGAAATTTGAAATAAAAATTAACATAGAAAACAGCAATAAATTACTCCATCTAACTCATTCACCTTCAGAATCCAGCATTCATGGTTTCTCTAAGTGAAGGGTCCATATCATTTCTCTTTAACAAATGGTAATACCACCTCAGATATCTTATTTTTTATTTTTTTTTTATTTTGAAACAGCTCAGATATCTGATTTAAGAAGCTCGCTTCAAAGCTCAAAATATCGGTGCTTCTCATTTGGGCAAGGAGAGAAAAAACTCTTTGCATAAAATTAAAGCTCAAAAAGGTCAGGCCTTTTACGCTTATAAGGCTGGAAAGGCTTATGCATTATTGAAGCTACAGTAAAACTGTTTTAGCTAGGTTATCGCACTTTAAAGCATTGCTTCAGATACAGACCATGAAGTAGATACCAGATTTTCAATTAAATATATTGCACAAATCCAAACCTAAAATCTCACCAAACATTATAAAGCATAAACTCATCAAAATTATAATCAAGGGAACAGGGAAACATATACACATGCTCACACTTTTCTTCCTTAAACTAGGATAGCTACGGCTAAAGTAACTAAACGACCAGCATCATTTTCTTGTTTAACTTTAAGAAATGAAGCAAAACATACAAGCGACTAAACATACGACAATACAATTCATTTTCTGGACAAAGTAACTGGCAACTGTCTTACAGAAATGACCATTTCTAGCAGCAAAATGAGGAGGATCATATCCGGTTTAATTAGCAGCCTCAGAAGCAACTTGAAGGTCCAAATACTTCAAAAGTTCACATACAAGACCGTCTCTCCTTGATTCTGTTTCGATATCAAATCTCTCACAGAATAATATCTCCCACTTTCCCCAATTACCTCCTCTCGCAGCGAAATGAAGAGGCGTATCTCCCTGTTTTCCTGGCGAGTCTTTCCATCTCCGAAACTGAGCCACCTCTCCATCACCAAATGTACGCTCCTTTGTTTTTCCATCGGGGATGCTCCTCGAAAACTTGTCTGTTTATCAAAAGTCATGTTACGGAAACTAGCCTGTTTCTCCATAGAAAATTAACTTGGATAAAAGTTGGAAAAGGTAATTTATTTTTGTCTCCTTTGGGCAACAGATCGATACTAGTTTCACATCCTCAATAAACCAAACTTCATATTCTTACAAAGTCTTTCACTTTGCTTCACTAAATGAATAAAAACCCCAAAACTAAAGAAGTGTTCTAATAAATAAAAAAACAAAATTTGACTTTTTATTATTTTTTGGGTATTTATTGTTATCTTGGCAATATATAAGGTAGTAATATTAATAGATATCCAAAAAAATATTAAAAGTCAAATTTTATAGATTTTTTTGAACAAACGCTTTATAAATAAAATAAAATGTTTACTTAAGAAAAAGATAATCAGAAAAAATTTACAAATACATATGAAAAAAATCATAACATGCCCAAAACATGAACTGTTGAACATGACCAAATGTGACAATGGATGGATTCAATAATCAATTGTAGTGGATGACTAACTATTTCGCAATGCTTTTACAACAGTTTTTCTAAATTTTAACAATGTTCAGTTCTGGCAAATCGAATGTAGGCATTTTATCTAACATAAGATTACCAGGAGACATATTTTCAGTAATATCCCTAGGACTTGCAAATCTAAAAAGTAGATTAGTAGCAGTGAAGAGATCATCATATCAGGAACAAAAAACAGATCGAATAGATCATTTGATCTGCCATGACATGTTTCATACCCGTGGTGTTTGTTTAGATATTCATAACTTACTCATTTGCACTCGAAATCGACTCTCGTTCGAATCAATGGTTTTGTAAATTATGGATGTAAAATACCAGTTTTAATAAAAGATCAAGCCAGTCAGTTAAAGAAGTAAAATCCCCCCTTTCTCAGGAAAGATAAATAAAACAAGGAAAGCAAGTTAACGAGGTTTATCTCACCTGTTATAAGCGCAAGCAGTAAAGGAAGAGTATCTCAATCCGGCAAAAGCGCAGTAAGGCGGTCTCCTTTGTCTAAAGCTTCGAATGATACTTCATATCCGAAACGCAGGAACGATCTGACTAGAAAGTTATTCAAAACTTGATCGAAGAACCAGCGTTTATTGAAGAAGCTATAGAGTCGATTACAAAAAGTACGAGTTTGAAAAGCTCGTTGGAATTGATCCGCTACGGGATTTACAGAAAAATGTTTACTTTAAGTGAAATCATCAATACACTCAAAAGCCTATGGGTCAATGTCATTTTTTTAAAAAACAAGTCACTTTTTTCAAAAAATAAGATAAGTTTATTGAGAAGAAGTCACTATTGGAACCCCCAAAAATTTGGTAATAAAAGCAGTAGTCATCTCATGAAAACAAGTCACTTTTATTGAAATAAGTCATTTTAATTGAAGGTAAATTGTTGTTTTGAAAAATAATTTAATTTTTGGAAATAAGTCACTTTTAAAAACAAGCCACTTCTATGAGTTAACGGGAATTCCACGAAGAGAGAGCATTTTGGCTGGGGTGAAATATACATTTATTATTCATAAATGACAAATTGGGTATTTTATTTTCTTCAGTCACCAACAATAACTACAAAAATGATATCGTTAAAAATTGTTATCCCTATTGACTAAAGTACTAAACCTTCATATATGCATGGTCTTTGCATTGCGTTTGGGGTTCTACATCAAGGAATTTCCGTACCTTCGTGAATGGAATAACACGAAGCATGACAAACGAATCCCACTAGCACTAACGGGATCTAATATGGTCACTTGTTACTGTTTACCCTTTTTATTATTCCTTTAACTCATTCTTAAAAAAACGATTAAAGATTATATAACAGAACGTCAGCCCAGAAAACCAAACTAGTTATAGATTGACTAACCAACCAAATAAAAATAGTTCTAAAGCAAACAAAAAACAAAACAAAGCAGAGCGACAAGCGCAGCCAAACATGTTTGAAACAGATTAACCAGACAAGTACACTTATGGTGGAATCAAATAACTCCTACTCAAATTTAAATTGTTGATGAATGTTATCAAAAACACCCTGGTTCAGATTCACAACACCCTTGTGATAGAAGACATGGTTTAATTATACAAACAAGTCTGCAAACATCATTACATACACAGGTTCTGCAATACCCGTTATGAAATGGCTTCTCCAATGTAAAATTCTCAGGTATTTGGGTTGGAAACACTCCACAGTAGGGGCCTTTTTATATTTTCTTTCAATCGTCCAAACCTATTCATATTGTTTTCACCCTTAACCATTAGAATCTCAACAATAAGTTTGTTGAGTTCAAGTGCTGTCTTCATTTTCCTCAAACAACCTCCATTGTATTATCTACTAAGGGACTTTGATTTGCTTATTAACAAAACGCTTATTGACAAGATGCTTATCAACAAGATGATTTGACTGACATAAACTATCAGACAATTGAAAAGTAGGTGGAAAGCTACACCAGCTCCATGAGATCTTAGTTCAGCACTTGCAACATGATTAAAAAGTGTTTTTCTAGCTAGATACTGATAATGTTCATATCCTGATATTTAGGAGGAAAACGTATTCGGAAGTGTGCATATGTGAAAGTGGAATGCTATTCTCTAACCTGGAAAGGGTTAAACCCAGGCATTGGTGGCATAGGCCCACTTTGACGGCGGTTAAATACACCACCAGAAGGATACATTTACATATTCTGCATTCCATTTGGAGGTGCTGATACTGGATGGGGTTGGTTCATACCAATGAAATGTCCTTGTTGCATTTGGTGAATCATCTGGCTCATCCCACCCTGCATTCCCTGTTGCAGATGTTAGTTTAACAATCTATATGTTGATATAAATAAGCTAATTTTTGACCGGTCCAAAAGAGTGACCCGGACATAAAACTCTAGCGGTTCAAAGTAAAATAAGAAAGGCATGATTGTAGAAAAAGAGACCTGCAACACCTTTAATACAATATGCAAAGTGAGGTATCACTGCGCTGGAGTATTCTTAGTTACTAAATTAGACTTCATATATATTAAAGAACAAAGCGAGTTGTATATAAAAAGAAACAACGGAAATCGTATGAAAAGAAAGAACATAGGGAATTGTATATAATGGTACGACTAAGTTTAAGCAAAATATTACCATTTGATCACCAGGCATCTGCATAGGCATTGAAGAGGGCATGTTTGGCGGTGGCATACCATGAGGTTGAAGTTGAGGAGGTCGGGGTAAATGGGGATGCAGTAGGCTGCAAGTGAGGTAAACTTTGAGGCGGCATTGGCAAAGAATTCTTCATCTGTTGTTGTGAGTGATGTCGCATTTGCTGTTGATGATAACCAGCTTGCTGTTGCTGATTGGCAAGAGACGGATGTGGGTCATGGGGGAGAGGAGGTAGCCCAGATGGCCTGGACTCTGATCCACCCTGAGCTGATGTGTCGATAGACATAGGCATGGCAGTTCCAACACCAGGAATAGTACCGTCATTTCTCGCCAATCCAGGAGGACCACGGGCATGGAACACATTGTACATAAGACGATCGCATTTTATATAGACATGTCAGACGTAAATAAGAAGTAAAATGTTCCGATCAGCAACCAATTTATCAGTTAGACAACCAGAAAAGCTTTTAACTTTTTTTTTCTGAAACCAAGAAAAGCTTCTACACTATCATGCTAAAAAACCCAGAGAAGCTTGTCGTTTAAGCTGATCAACCAAATTATAGCTTTCAAGACGATTAAAAAAGCTGACTTTAATTATGGCAAGCAAAGAAGGCCTATTAATAAAACATTCCATGAAAGGTATTTGGTCATTAGCCTGATTCTTGAGAAATGACAACCTTTATAACAGTCAAAATAGCAAAGAGTCTATCTATCCGATCACCGTCTCAAAATCCAGTCACCCACAAGTAAAGTAATAATTAATAAAAAAAATATGGAACTTTTAATTCTAAAAACAACCATTACTGAGGTGTATACTGCTCAATAGAACTTTGATGTCAAGGCCGATTCCGTTTTGTCGAGTGTCTTATACTCGGGTGGATGACTAACGATATTTCAAGACATGATGGCAGCCGGTACTAATTTCGTCGGAATGTCTTGCCGGAGAGCGAGCTTCCTGGTGGGTATTAATGTCTTATGCTTGGGGTTGAGTTAGCTATTATACGCGCTCAAAACGTTCATCCAAATATTTGAATTGAAAAAGCCTAGAAAAGATGTGAGGGAGAGAATCAAAGCGGTAAACGAAAATTTGATTCGTTTTCGTGTAAAATTAGAACCGACTTACACCGCCAAGGATAATATAATAGGTTCTCCCATCTCCAGTCCTTCTAACCCCGTACCTTAACCCACCCATCTCGGCCGAATAGTCCGAGAATTGAACCAGATCCGCCAGGTTAGCTTTTAAAACTCATTTGTCATATTTGAGCATATATTTGGTGGCCGTTTAGCTTTTGATCGCGGGTGGTTTTGCAAGTAAAAAACGAAACATTTGCCGTGTTAAAAGGTAAATAATTAATTTTAAGTAGGTTTAGAATTTAGATATTAAATGGTGACTATTTAAGCCATTTTGGTTCTACAATGCAGTGATGTTACTGGTAGCGGTAATTATACCACAGAGTTCTGGTTCAGAAAATCAGAAAGGGTGGCTTTTGTATTTTCAGGTAAAAAACCAATCACTTTTTTTATTGCTCATTATCATATTACTTTTATCATTTTTACCGAGTATATTACTTTTTTTAATTTCATTATTCTTCACTTATTTCAAAAAAGATGTGTCATAATGGGCTGTTAGAGTTTAGTAAAAGACTGGTTTGAGTTTAGAATTAAAAGTTTCATATTTTTTACCTTTTAATTCTAAACTCAAACCAGCCATTTACTAAACTCTATCAGCCCATTATGACACATCTTTTTTGAAATAAGTGAAGAATAATGAAATTAAAAAAAGTAATATACTCGGTAAAAATGATAAAAGTCATATGATAATGAGCAATAAAAAAAGTGATTGGTTTTTTACCTGAAGATACAAAAGCCACCCTTTCTGATTTTCTGAACCAGAACTCTGTGTGGTATGATTACCGCTACGAGTAACATCACTGCATTTTAGAACCAAAATGGCTTAAATAGTCAACATTTAATATCTAAATTCTAAACCTACTTAAAATTAATTATTTACCTGGTTTCGTTTTATACTTGCAAAACCACCCGCGATCAAAAGCCAAACGACCACCAAATATATGCTCAAATATGAAAAATGAGTTTTAAACCCATGTGTGCGGCTAACATGGCGGATCTGGTTCAATTCTCGACCTATTCGGCCGAGATGAGTGGATTGATGTACACGGTTAGAAGTATTGGAGATAGGAGAACGTATTATATTATCTTCGGCAGTGTAAGTCGGTTCTAATTTTAAACGAAAACGAATCAAATTTTTGTTTACCGCTTTGATTCTCTCCCTCACATCTATTCTAGGCTTTTTCAATTCAAAAATTTGGATGAACGCTTTGAGCACGTATAATAGGTAACTCACCCCAAGCACAATGCATTGATACCCATCAAGAAACTCGCTCTCCAACAAGACATTCCGACGAAATTGGTACCGGATGCCATCATGGCTTGAAATACCGTTACACATCCAGCCGAGTATAACACACTCGATAAAATGGAATCGGTCTTGGCATCAAGCTCTTTTTGAACAGTAGACACCTCAGCAATGGTTGTTTTGAGCCAGTGTTGCTGAGTTGTTTTGAGCCGGTTTATGTGTACACGGTCGACGTCACAGATCTGTATATATATATATATATATATATTCAGAATTTAATTAGACTTCAATTAAACCCATGTAAGAAAGGTTTTCTTCAAAAAAAATCCATTCTTTTAATTTTTTTACAAAAAAAGCCTAACCTTTATAATAGTTTTTCATTTCACTTACTTTTTTCAATGTTAAATTAGCAATCTTATTAAAGTTGTTTTCGTTAAAAATTAAAAATTTACTATGAAATTTTCTTTTGAGGGTTAGACGTATTTTTTGAATTTTTTGCATTAAAGTTGTTGAAAATACATGATTTTGAGCCTTATAAATGAAAAATAAATAATGTTTAAAACTAGAATTTAATACTAAACCTTAAAAACATAAACTTTTAACAACTTTAATGTTCATATAATACAATAAATGGTAAGTACACTATTGAACATTCAATAAAACTCTTAAAGATTAAATCTTTTGGACTTAAAAAATGATATTATGCATTTACTTATAAATTTAGCAAAAACATAAAAGATGAATATGATAGAAATGCAAAAAAAATACTTTTGGGGAAAATAAAAACATACCTCCGTCGGTGGTTGGGGTTGGGGAGTTGGAGATCCGGAGGATCTGCTAAGGATGGTATTTATTATGAGAGTGCCGGGCTGGCCTTGATGGAACTCTAAAAGTGAGCTTTTTCAGGGCAGGTAATGTCAATCGAATAGAATCACCATAGGATAAGGGAACAGCCGTAACCACTGCTAGTACGTACACTCGCCCACCTACCTAGATCTCCTCTTTTTTTTTTATGACTTATGAAACCAAGTTTTTGTTACTGTTTTTTGTTTTGTTTGTGTGTTTTGTTTGTTGTTTAGCAGTATTTGTAGGCCAAAGGCATTAATGGACAAAATGTACGTAAATATAGGATACAGTAATAAATTAATAATACGACAAAAATGTATGAACCAGTATAAATATATTTATGTACCCTCTTATAATTTATTTTGAAATGAACGTATAAATTAGTTTAAATTAAACATTAAATATTAAAAAAAATGTCTAAAACAATATTATGTTCAAATGTTTTAAAATTTGAATACAATATAATATAAAAGTTTATAAAGTTGCGGTATAAGTTGTGAAAATTTAAAATTTTAGTGAAAATAAACAAAAATACACCAAAATAAATATAAAACAGGGGTATAAGATTTATAAACACTTTTTGTCATTCAAACCGACAAAGTCTGGTCTGGACCACAACAACATTTCTCAGTTCTCTAATAATTTTTCTATTTTCATTTTAGTTTTTAACATTTTTTTTTTGTATTGTAAGTTATTATTTATATCTTTGATGTTTCTGTAATTCTTTTTTACGTGCGTCTTCATGCCTATGTATTCATTGTTCTCTCTGGCATCTCAGAGGACGAAATTAAATTTGAAAAAAATAACTTAAATTAATTTTTATTTTTTTTAGTAATGATAATTAATATTACTTTTTATTAAACCGTGTTTAAAGTATTTTTTTTAATTATAACTTATTGAATACAATAAACTATTCTAAGTAGACCGTTTTCCTTAATTATGTGTTATTTAACTAGAATTGTTGATATAGTCATCCAAATATCTGATCCAAAAATCTTCCCCGCTGATTTGGCGGATTAGATGTACCAATCATGTATGAGGTGAAAATTGTTTTTCAAAATCACAAACAAAAAGATTGGTCCATCTCATCCACCACATTGGCGGATAATGTTTTTGAGTTGAAAATTTTGTGAGAAAAATCATTTTACTAACTAGAATGCTTTTTTTTTTGATATTTTTAATTCAGATTTGTCTAACGCCATTATATTTATTCTAAAAAATATAAGAGTAATAATATGTTATTTCTCTTAAAATGAAGAACTATTATTAAAAAAATTATAAACTTTACATTCACATTTAATTATCTTTTAAAATTAAAGCGTATTTTGACTACTAATGTTCACTAGAAGCACGAAACAATTACTGAACGAAAGAGGAGATAAAATTGTTTGATGTACTCTAGTTGTCTAGTGGTGGAACTATACTACTTATAACCGGTAAATATAAAACAATCACTATAAAATAATATTGATTTTATGAGTGTCAAAATCTATCATAAAACTGTCACAAATTGGCCATCATGTTACAAAACTGTCACATATTGACAGTTATGTCATAAATCTCTCACAATTCCTGTAGCTATTAAACTCATCACAAAAAACCCGTCACAATTCCCGTAGCTATTTGTATATTTTTTATAGTGAAATATAAGTGATATTAATCCGTAAGCAATAATTTTTTAATGCATGTAATTGAAAAAATGGGACAATTTTGGGTTAGTGGCCCTAATTTAATGCTTACTAAATTAGGTTTAGGACCATTTATGTTTGCATTATCAATCCCGTGAATTGTGGTTTTTACTTTTTACTTTGAGGACTTGAATAATGTAATGTTTAATTATTATGATTTTACCTTTATTGTTATTGTTTTAATTAACGGAGATAAGATTAGAAAAAATAACATTCTTTCCCTTTGTCTAAAAATCTTCACCACCATGCTTCTTAAAGAATTGTGAGGGGTAGCTTTCCTTGCCCCGTTTACCTTTTTTCATTTTGATAATTTGTTTCTACTTATTTCAAAACAAAAAAAAATAATTTGTTTCTACTAGGTGGACTGGAATACAAAGTAGACAAAAGTACAAAATGTTAAGCAATACTACAGTGACTAGACAATGCAAACCAGTAAAAGTAAGAAGACAATGACTAGTAAATACAAAAGTGTATTGTCATATTATACCTAATTCACAGTCAAACTGACAAGTCTTCTTGTGCATATAAAAATAAGTTATTGATCCCTGCAGTTTGTTACTATGTGCATGTGATTAATCACTTACATGGTTCATTTATTTTATTTTCTAATTTAATTACCTCACATTTCTATCTGTTAATTTAAATTGAACCACTGATTAACTATCACTAGGATGACAACAAAATAGTTACATTTTGGCCGTGTGTTCCCCGTGTTTACCGTGTGATGTTAGTGCAGATTTCTATAAAGTATAACAGAAGTAGTAAATAGTATAGACTTGATTTTCTTTATAGAACAAGTATTGTTATTTGGGCATAACACTTCTTTACTCATGTTGTTAAAGGATTATGTCTTAGTATTTTAAAATCAAAAGCAACTCAACGAAATCCCCGTCCCAAACTAGAAAATTAACCCCATCCTAGCATGGAAATGGAATATAAATAAATTGGGGTTTAGAATTTAAAGAATCAAAGAACTCGTTAGTTGATATGGGGAACAAATCTAGGGCATTTGATAAGATAGTGTCATCTTTTGTTAAAAAAAATTGTGCAGTGGTTATGGGGAAAATAAACTGAGGAAGTTGTAAAAGAGGATATAGCTAGATACGAATTCAATTGGATAAAATAGCCGATTTTCTTCAAATAAAGTTATGATATAATTTTTTGTAAGTATGTGAAATGGAGGACCTAAATAACAGGTTCAATTTGATTGAATTACTCATTGTGTTTATTTCAACTCCAATAAAAAGCAAATCATGTTTGACAATATTGGACCATTTAAAAACTTGGTTTCAGAGAGACAAGAGGAGTGAGAATATAACAATACAGCCTTAAATTAGTTTTATTAATTATATTTTACTTTGGCTGTTTGATGAAAATATAAGACCAGGATTAATTATGGCCGCATCTATTGCTGCTAATATATTGCCGCCCCCCACTTCCGTTAACATGCTGTACTTTTTGACGCTTCTCTTTGGTTATTTCATCGGTTCTCGGTAAAAATTAAGTTTCCGCAATCTGTTAAGATCTTTATGCAGCTGAGGCTTGTGGAAATAGTAGGTTATAGTGTATTTCAAAATTTTCTTCCATGGGTAAAAACTTTTCAAGAGGGAAAAGCTTGTTGTATGCTAAGTTTTGTGAATTATTTGTTAGTTTGTGAAAGTACGGTAGTTTTTTGTAAATATAAGAAGTAATAATTATTGTATGGTGATATTGTTGTTTACATACATAGACTCCATTGTGACAACTTTTTACATGTGAATATTTAATATTAACAAACGGAACATCAATAGAAATTTATCTTTCATTAAAGAAGCAATATAAAAATGTTGGTTAATTTCGTTAGGAGGTCGGTATGCTAAAAATTTTGAAAACAGTATGAGTTAATTTCGTTAAAGAAGCAATATAAAAAACAATATGAGTCAATTTAAGTCATTTTGAAAACAGTATGAATTAATTTAATCAATTTTAAAAATAGTATGACTTAATTTAATTCATTTTAAAAACAGTCTTAATCATTTTAAAAACAGTCTGAGCAAATTTTAGTCATTTTGAAAACAGTCTGAGCTAATTTTAGTCATTTTAAAAATAATATGAGTTGATTCAAATCATTTTAAAAACAGTTTGAGTCATTTTAAAAATAGTATGAGTTAATTTAAGTCATTTTAAAAATAGTATGAGTTGATTTAAGTCGTTTTAAAAATAGTTTGAGTTGTTTTAAAAACAGTATGTGTCAATTTAAGTCATTTTAAAAAACAGTCTGAGTTAATTTAAATCATTTAGAAAACAGTATGAGTTAATTTAAGTTATTTAAAAAACAGTCTGAGTTAATTTAAGTCATCCTAAAAAAGTCTAAGTTAATTTAAAGCATTTAAAAACAGTATGAGTTTATTAATGCCATTTTAAAAATAGTCTGAGTTAATTCAAGTCAATCAAAAAACAGTATTAACTAATTTAAGTCATTTTAAAATAATTTGAGTTAGTATAAAAACAGTCAAAGTTATTTTGATTCATTTAAAAAATAGTATGAGTTACTTAAGTCATTTAAAAAAAATCCAAGTTATTTAAGAAGAGTCCGAGTTGTTTTAAAAACAATATGATGCATTTTTCAAAACAATTTAAGTCAATTTTCAAAAAGTCTAGTCATTTAAAAACAATCCTAGTCTTTTAAAAACAGATTGAAACGTTTTAAAAACAGTATGGCTCAATTTAAAAAGAGTCTGACTGGTTTAAACATAGTCTAAATTGTTTTAAAATAATTTGAGTCGTTTGAAAACATTCCATGGTCATTTAAAAACATTTTGAGTTTAATTAAACAGTTTTAATCGTTTTAAAAAATAAGTCATAGTTAATTAAGTCACTTTTATGTGTTATGTTCATTACAAAGCTAATAGAAAAGAATGTGATATTAGTATTTAAACATTTTATACACTACAAGAAAACAGCCAAATAATAAATAATAAAGTTAGTGGGTAAACTCACTTTACCAACTGATCTGCCATCTGTATATTCGGTTGGGAAAACCCTAGTTGCTAAAATTTTACCAACTGAATTATGTGTCAGTTGGTAATTTACCAACTGAATGGTATATCAGTTGCTATTTACCAACGGCTTGTGTCAGTTAGTAAATAGCAACTGATTATGTCAGTTAGTAAATAGCAACTGAAATTTCAGTTGGTAAATAGCAACTGGAATTTCAGTTGGTAAATAGCAACTGGAATTTCAGTTGGTAAATAGCAACTGAAATTTCAGTTGGTAAACTGAAATTTCAGTGTAGTTAGAAATTAGTGTATATATATATATATATATATATATATACTAATCGACTATATTAATATATATATATTATTAATTATTAATATATTAATAATATATATATATATATATATATATATATATATATATATATATATATATATATATAACATATATACATATATTCATAAATTCATATAATTTCATATTCAAAATGTAAGCAATTGTCATATGGGCAAAAATATTTATGTTCAACTAAGCAAATCGAGATTTAATATAATAGTTGCTACAATAAGATACCAAATCGAGATTAAAGTACAATTCAAAAGATAATCCTAATTAAAGCTACATAGAAATTAATCTAGGTCATTGTGCTTGTCGTCATCGACATTAAAATATCGAGTCGAGATTTAATTACAATCCAAAAGATAATCGATCCATAGATACATAGAAAATTAATTTAATTCAGTTTGCTTGTCATTGACATTTTCCGAATCTTCACGAGCCAATCTTGTCGATGTGTTTGTAAATATTTCAAACATCCCTTGCATTTGGCCGCTACCTATTGCTGCAAAGCCTCCACAGCCGCTACCTATTGCTGCAAAGCCTCCAAGGCCACTACTGTCTGTTAAAAAGCCTCCTCGACTGCCGCCAAACGATGCATAACCTCCACACCTAGAGGGTTCAACTCTGCCATTGTTAGCTGATCCTTGAGGACTTTTACTGTAGCTGCGTCCCGTCATCTTAAAACTCAAACAAAATTCAATGATTAAGGTTAACCCTTGTCATGTATACTTTTTTTAAAAACCAAACTTACTATAAAACAGTCTAAAAAGAAGCAACAAAACAGTGTATACAATTATTTTTTATAAGCGCTATACTTATTATCTGTAGTATTCGCATTGAAAATCTCGTTAATATCATTGAATGGTTTTGAATGTAAAAAAAAAACAGTCCTAAATTAAGCTGGAGTTCAATTATATATAAGTAATAAGCCAAACAAGGCATATGTTGGGCAGATCTTCAATTAAATAAGCTATGAACCAAACAAGCCCTAAATAAACTATGAACCAAACAAGCCCTAAATAAGCTATGAACCAAACAAGCCCTAAATAAGCTATGAACCAAACAAGCCCTAAATAAGCTATGAACCAAACAAGCCCTAAATAAACAGTAAGCTATGAACCAAACAAGCCCTAAATAAACAATGAACCAAACAAGCCCTAAATAAGCTATGAACCAAACAAGCCCTAAATAAACAGTAAGCTATGAACCAAACAAACCCTAAATAAACAATGAACCAAACAAGCCCTAAATAAACAATGAACCAAACAAGCCCTAAATAAACAATGAACCAAACAAGCACTAAATCAACCAAACGAGATATGTAGATATATATATAGAGATAGACTTACTGTGTTAGCTAGGGCGGATGAATGACGGAGAAGGAGCCTATATATATATATATATGTGTAGATATATAGATATATGTATATATATGTAGATATATAGATATATGTATATTAAGACAGAGAGAGATAGGTAGATAGAGCGTAATAAAAGTGAGTTATTAAGTCTGGAATTATAAGTGTTTTGTTTGAAGAATGAGGAGCCTTTGGTTTGAATTTTTGACAACTTACCCAAAAAAATATTTGAGGCAAAATATGCGCCAAAATTTTTGGTTAATTTTACTGCGTGGGAAAAGGAACATAACATAACATTTACATGTTTTTTTATCATCATCTTATAAAATTGTTAGTTAGGTAAATATTTAAACATTTAATAAAACAACAATCAATACAAAAAAAAATTACACGAAATATTAATTTCCACATGACTTACACAGTAACATTGGATGCCTCGAAATACCAAAACATATAGTGAATGTCATTGCAGATCCATTTTAAAATAAACTTGCATATTAAATATAAATAAATAAACGAAACAATGATTGCTGAATTTGCTATAATTATATTGTATTTCATATGTTGTAATGTTGAGCGAAACCATATATATGAAATTCCGTATAATACTATATAATTATATATATTTTTTTTATCATCTCTTAAAGGAAAAAAAAAATAGTCTAAAAGCCACGAAGGCTAATTAACCCATAAAACAGCTTCGCAACTGCTGAATGGTAAACAAACGCAAGGACGTGGCAGAATAGAAGAATATGATTTATGGTTTAGGGTTTAGGGTTTATGATTAACTGTAATTAATCATAATAAATGTTTGTAATTAATCATAATAAATATTTGTATTGTAAGATCAAAACAACAATTTCATGTGTTATCTAATATGAACGAGTTTTACAAAATTCACTACTTAATTCATCTATAATACATGTTAACCATTTACATTTCAAAATATAACCTATTTGTATTATTATAAATATCTAATAAAATCGTTTTGAAACCGATAAGTATTAAATTTTGTTACGGTTTGTTAATAATCTGTATAAAATTGAGTCAAAATCCATAAATAATTGTATTACATACATTTTTTAAAATACAGAATAACGATTTGCAGCGGAAATGTTATGACAAAGATAGTGACGCGTCAATTTACACTGTTCAGACCACCATTTACATGTTTTTTTGATCATCATCTTATAAAATTGTTAGTTAGGTAAATATTTAAACATTTAATAAAACAACAATCAACAAAAAAAATTTCAATTTCCAATTCCCAAATTTTTCGATCGATCGGTGTAAATCTCGATTGATCGAGATTTTAGACAGTGAGCTTTGATTTTTTTTCTTCTCTATTTCACACACTCTCTCTTTATACCCAATCTCAGCCGCCCCTTCTCTCTATTTTTTTTTCTCAATTGGGGAAAGTACGCTCAATTCTATGAAAATTCGTGTTGTCGACCAAGGGCATGAAAAGAATTTCATTTCTTGGTTTGGACGGATCGTTTCCGGTCCTAACTTTGCCCCACTTCTTATTCGCCAAGAGCCTTATGTCGGTCATAATGCTAATAGCAATGGTCCCAATTCGGAGACCGACCCCGACTCCAATGGGTCATCCGATGACCCACATGAACCAATCCCCAAATGTCCTTCTTCTTCTTGCCTATCAAAAGGAAAATCCAAAGTCCAAAATCCTGCTTCTCCTCCTTGTGCTCGGTCCGAAAAATTCTACACGGACATGTACTTCATGGGATATGAGAATGGGCATCTACAACGTAAGATGTATCGGAGGATCGAAAATTCCTTGGGTGGAGATAAGGCAACTCTCGATGAAATTGATCGAATTAGCGCCGAACATTACAAAAACATTTGTGAGCATTTTTCGGGATATCGGCGACCCGAGAGCGGGGACGAAGAGCGAGACGATGGCACTTCGGCAACGGGGCATACTTAGCCTTTTGATGATGCCAAAGGGGGAGAAATACCCCTTGGCAATGATATTATTTCTATGCTATTTCTATTTGTTTCTCTTTTGTTTTAAAAACGTTGTTTGCTTATTATGGGATGTAGTATGAGCAATATTTTTTAGTTTTTTTTATGCTTTTAAAACTTATGTGGTGATATTATCGTTTAATGCTTATCGGTTGCTATATCTATCTCTTTGTGATTATGTGCGATTCTTGCGATTAACTTGTCGGTTATTATATTTTGTCAATATGTTATTGCACATTTGTTTTGTGAGCAAAAAAGTTCCAGTGAATCTCGATCCATCGAGATATAGTCCGATCGATCGAAAATGGTCCAAAAAGTTCCAGTGAATCTCGATCAATCGAGATGCAATCCGATCGATCGAAATTACAGCAGTACATTTTTTCTCAAGAAATCTCGATCGATCGAGATTCAGTCCGATCGATCGAGATTAAGTCCGTATATATAAAATTAAACAACTAACCTTATATATATAAGATCCCACGCTGTGATCAGTCTTCTGTATATAATTAAAGAGAAAAATGGAAGGTTACTAATATTTTTAAGTATGTATAAATGTATCATGAGCGTCTGTGGACGATTTTTTTGGATAACACATTGTGAATCATTGTAGAGTGGTGGAGGTAAATTCGGAGTACAATATAGATACGTTGCTAAAATTATCATAAATTTACAACTACCACTTAATCAATTAGTAATTACTAACCGATTTGTTATATATCAGTTGCTATTTTTATTAACTGAAAAGCTATTCAGTTGGAACTTGCCTACTAGTTAAGAATCAGTTGGTATTTACCAACATAATATTATTCGGTTGCTATATAACAACTGAAATTGTCTTAGTTATTATTCAGTTGCTATATAGCAACTGAAATTGTCTTAGTTACTAAACAGTTGCTATATAGCAACTGAAATTGTCTTAGTTAGTAAACAGTTGTTATACAGCAACTGACAATATTTCAGTTACAAATCAGTTGGTATTGTTTAATAACAAAAGTTTTAGTTGGTATTTCGGTTACAATTCTTTAACTACCGGATCAGTTGCTAAATAGAGTTACTATTTGGCTGTTTTGTTGTAGTGATATATAGCTAGTTTTAACTAGGGAGTCAAACATTTATATTTCTAAAACTGTTAGACCAGTACAATAATTTATGAAATTACAAACCAATCCTCGTCTTCCTCACCCCCACAAATCTTAAGAGTTAGTAGGCTTTTTATATTTACTAAAATTGGATCAATAATTAAATAATTTTGTTAAAAATAGACCAATCCTTAAATTAGTTTGAAAGAGAGACTAATCATTAAATACTTTAATTTTTTTAGACAAATCCTTAATTTTCACTTCCTATATCTAATTTTATTAGAGCATCCATATAGAATGGTTCCATTATATCACTGGTTACATAAAATTTTAGTTAACAAACCATTTTTCATTCACGGTTAAACAACAAATTAACGTTAATGTTGCTAAATAAGTTGTTAAATTTAACAAACTATTTAATGAATGACGTGGAAAAAACTATTGACCATTTTTATAACTAACCCCTCCACAATATAAGCTAGTTCCCAATTTTTAAGAAGTTTTTTTCTGAGGTTAAACGGACAAAATTATTGAGAGAAAACGATGGAAGATTACTTAAAATGAGTAGAAACAAAAAGGGTAAAGGATACAAATACCAAATGATATATATGACCATTACATAAAAAAAAAGAAAAACAAGGAAGAAACGAAATCATCCTTTAGGCCTCACTTTTAATAAGTTTTAGTAACTTAAAGTCCAACCATTAAATATGCAAGATTAAAGCTGGAGCCTAGCCCATGTTACATTATGCTACCAGGCCTAAATTGGTTGGATTTAAATTCCACTTTTTTCGATAACGTTCATAGGTAGCTAATTCAGATTCAAGCCAACTATTTTGGTGCTTGACCAAGTCCATCAGTAAATTGCACCTAATAATTTGACAACAAAACAGGGAAAGAGAGATTATTTGGTCATGTAATAAGAGTAGTTTAGACCACATCACACCACATGTTTAGTGTATTTAACACTTACTAGTTACTACTATTATTAGAAAATATAATCACAAATCACCCATGAACAAGATAGCGTAAAAGAAAAAGCAAGAGCAAGAGGTTGAAAAACAGCCACAATGTTCAGGAGCTAATATATCTCTTTAATTTGACGAATCAAGGAAAATTAGTTCATTCCTTTTTTTTCATTGTTCTGCTATACTGTTAAATTTCCGCACACCTCGACGTAACTTATCATGAAAAGTAGTTAACTAATAGAGCTATGATTTTGACTTCAATCGAAAATGAAAGCCCTTAAAAATACGACTACCGAGTATCAGTCATAATAATAATTTTACAGCGACAAGTTTGTAACCTTTCAAAATATTGTAAACTTTGATGTTACAATCGAAGCAAACGGATCCAATTAACTTAACTTTCAAACCGTAATTACCGTTTCTGCAATTATAGTTTTCTTGAAATAATAAGTAATTACTACATAATCCTTAATCACCAAGAAACTCTTGAACATATAAATACCTTTTCTTTCCCCATAACAAACTCCCAAAACACATTTTCCCTTGCTACCAATCTCACTCATCTCACCAACTCCTAAAATGATCTATGGCCAAGATTCGGCGGAGCTCAATCTCAGTCATCTAAAAGCAATCTCAGCCCTTGGTCAAGGCGCAAAAGGGGTCGTATTCCTTGTAAAAAACCGAATAAACGGCGAACTAATGGCCTTGAAGGTTATTTGTAAGGCCAGGATTGAGTCAAGAAAATGTAGCACAGAAAATGTGGATGAGTACAAAAGGATTTGGTTTGAGAAAGAGGTTTTAAAAAGTTTTGATCACCCGTTATTGCCGAGGCTTAAGGGGATTGTGACCACGGATAAGATTGTTGGGTATGGCATCGATTTTTGTTCTGGAGGAAATCTCGACTGGCTTCGGAAGAAACAGATGGAGAATATATTTTCTCATGATATTATCAGGTCAGTTTTGTTCTAGCTTGGAAAAATGAGATTTAAGATTGTTTTTAATATTAGCTAGGATGAGAAATGTTGTAATGGATGTTGGATTGTATTGCAGATGCTATGATGAGTTTTTTTTTTGGTGGAAAGTATATGATGAGTTTAAATAGGTGATCATTAATGTAATGAACTAATAATATGTGATTTTCTTATGTGATTCAGTTTTAGTTTGAAACATACAAACATTTTTGAGATTAGAAAAAACTAAAAGTGACTTAATGTATTTTTTTTTTCTAACTAAAACTTGCTTTACGTTAAGAAAGAAGAAACAAAGATTTTTTTAGTGAATATACTAATGGTGCAATTTGATACTTGTTAATGTGATAACACTATTTGGTTTTAATTTGTAACGATTATGGTTTATAACAATTAATTAGTAGCCAAAGAAGTTTGTTGTCTGTTGATGCTATAAGCTAGAACCTTAGCTACACTAATTACTGGTTTGCAGCATTGAAGATTCATATGAAATAATTTCAGAAAAAATAACTAAAGATGCTGCCTAATAATTTTAAAATTCACAAAGAGACGGTTTGGTGGCATAACATTATCAACTACTCGAATATTGACATAAATGTATCATTTGAGATTATAGTGACATAAATGTATGTAATTCATTTTCTCCATCTTTTTTTCAGATTTTACGCAGCAGAATTAGTATTAGCACTCGAATATTTGCATGGATTAGGAATAGTGTACCGAGACCTAAAACCTGAAAATGTAATGATACAACGAAGCGGCCACCTAATGCTGGTCGATTTCGACCTCTCTATTAAACTCTCTCCAAAATCACCCCACGTTTCTCAAGCCCGAACCCCAAAGCCAAAACCCCCACCAACGAAAAAAAGGAAATTAAAAATATCATTTTCCATACGCTTTTGCAACTCGGGAATCACACCCGAGTTTGAGTCAGAGCGAGTCAACTCAGCTAGAATCTCCGAGTCTGACTTGGTTGGGAAATCAAACTCGTTCGTTGGAACAGAAGAATATGTGGCGCCAGAGATAGTCTCTGGCGCTGGTCACAACTTTGCAGTCGACTGGTGGAGTCTAGGCGTCGTTTTGTACGAGATGTTGT
Organism: Primula vulgaris; assembly: GCA_963920805.1. Classification (NCBI taxonomy): domain Eukaryota; kingdom Viridiplantae; phylum Streptophyta; class Magnoliopsida; order Ericales; family Primulaceae; genus Primula; species Primula vulgaris. The sequence continues at coordinate 22,782,674 of OY987219.1, forward strand.
ATGGGAGAACGCCATTTAAAGGGTTTAATAGAAAAGAAACATTTTATAGAATATTGACGAAAACTCCGGAGTTGGTAGGTGAACCAGCGCCGTTGAGGGATTTGATAAGGAAACTTCTTGAGAAGGATCCTACGGCGAGGATATCTTTGGCGGAAATCAAGGGTCATGATTTTTTTGCTGGAGTGGATTGGGATTCGATCGTGCGGTTGCCAAGGCCTCCGTATATTCCGATGGAATCAGAAGAGGATGAGGATATGAGTGAAAAAAAGGAAATTGATGTTGAAAAATTTGTTCATGAAGTTTTTAAAATTGGGAATGAGGATAAAGTGGAGAAAAAGTATAGAGATTCCCAAAGCAGAAAGGACCAAGATTTTGTTAATGCTACTATCACTAATCTCTCACCTAATGACTTTTCCAAGGTATTTTAAGTCTTGGGGATTGTTTATTCAATTTTGTCACATCCTAGATTGAATATTAACCCTAAAAAAACAATCACAATTATTACCTATAGAAAGAATATTAACACACCTAATGTAATTCATGTAAAGATGCTTTTACATGATTTAAATAAACTTTTTTTTAAAGAAAGTTAGAATTAGCAGTGTAAACGACTTTTACATGACTTGTGGGACACAGCGTGATTTAAGGTAATATTATAAAGATTACGAACCAATGATGTAAGACCATACGTAATCATGCCTAAATATAAAAGGAAGTTTTGGCTTCTTCGAATCGGAGTACTCAGACTCTTTCTTATGTACCGTTGGATTTCTTTTTGTAATTCATCAAAAACCAGTAATAAAAGATATTTTAAAAGAAAAAAAGTACTAGATTAAATCTCATTTACTCCTTTAATATACCGTTTTGATTAAAATTATAATTACAATCAATTGTTTTTTTTTTATTTTAATTAATATATAAATTTAGTTTAGTCACAAATAGTGTTATATATTTTTATTTGAGTTTTTATTGTGTTATAAAAGTAAACTCTTATATATTTATATATGGGGAATGATCTATACACACATAAAAATACATATTATGTTTACACATCAATCACAACCATCCATTTATTTACTTTTAATGGTCAAGATTATGTGTTTATTCTTGTTATTAGATGAATTAATATTGACCATTAAAAGTAAGTAAATGAAGGGCTATGATTGATGTGTAAACATAATGTGTATTTTTATGTGTGTATGGATCCCTCCCCTTTATATATATATATAAATAAATGTTGATATAAGTAATTAAATTTAAGGTAGACACAGCTAGTGATCTATATTTTTATTTGATTTATTATTTTGTTATAAATCTAAACTTATATATATATATATATATATATATATATATATATATATATATATATATATATATATGACCCCATTTTGTTTATGTTTTTCTCCCTAATTATGTACTAATTGAATCTCACCCTTTAATGCTAAACATTAGCATCCAAGGCATAAAAATGGAGTGTCTGAGTACTCCTCCTATACTAAGAGTCTGGGGCACCAATTCCGAAAGACACACGTAGTTGGTTTTCAGTCTTTATGCTGAATTCGCAATCAGATATTTGTGTTTTCCAATGTTAAATATAGAAATCGTTGCAATGAAAAATCTACAACCGGAAACAATTAGACCAACCTAGAGTCCCACAGTAGGCAAAAACTCATCTAGAAAAGTATTCATCCCATAAATTTATATCATTCATATAAAATATAAGTTACTCGAGAAAGGATCGCTACGTTGGGGTGACAATTAAGTAGTTCGAAACGAAAGCCAACAGTAATGGCCAGCTATTCAAGTCAAAAAGACTCGAATTCTGGACTTTACAAGAATAAGACTCGAATATTTGCTAAATTGGATAAAGTTTGAGGCCAACACATCATCCCATGAATAGCTAATCACTAACTGTACAAAAATCAAGTGTATATATGTAAAATCTTGAATTGAAATATGTTTGTAAGTAAAAAAGTGAGGAGAAACAAAACTTGGCAGACGATGAGTACAAAAAAAACACAAGCTACATATGGCAAATCACCAGTTATTTCTTCAGAGATTAAAGTCAGCAGGAATATATATATCATGTACAACCAAATTTGACAAATACAAAAAGAAACAAACTGACCCTTTTTACCAACTAAAAGCCACAATATTCTAGTACAAGATACATGTCTGAGTCGTCATATATGTACAGAGAATTCTTCAAGTCATTTACTAAGGAGAATATAGACAGATTGTTTTTCAGCTACTACTAAAAGTACTTTCTCTAACAGGTAATGAAGAAGTCAGATATATGCCAGTTTAGAGTCCTACTAAATGGTAAAAAAAAATCGAGAGTGAGAATTAAAGTGTTAAGGGAGTATTTAGATTTACGATTCGGAAGCAAGGGCGATATACTCAAGTATCAAATTGGCCATATTCTTCGCCTTTTGCGTCCCGTTTTGAGCAATCTCAGAAATTGTCCCATTCTCAACCTCTTCTTCTCTTATCCTCTCCTGCCAGCTTAATCCTTTTTTTTGTAATTACATTGTAGAGGATCAACACTCCATTCTCCTTGTTAGCAGCACAAACGCTCTCCCTCATCACGTGGAATAAAAGCTGATAATAGTAGCTATAACTTTCAAATTCACTGACACCCTCTTCAACAGTTGAGAGACTCACAAGAAGCTGCAATACAATATCAACACACTCATTGGATTTGAGCTTTTCGGAAGCTGATGGTACCCCACGATTTTCAGCTAACCTTGCCCTGTTCCCTGTATTCTCGCACAGCCTTAAGAGGGTTAAAACGACATCTTTTAGAAACAATGCACCTCTTTGTGGTGACAAAAGCTTGATCAGTATGCTAAAAACATTCGTTTCTCCGATAATTTGCTTATTCGAGTTGAGCGAAGACAGTTGAAAAATAGTTGAAACTGCATTTCTCTGAGTGTCTATATTTTCAGATTGCATAACTTCTATAAGACCAGGAATACCAATTGGAGACTCTGCAATGACTTTTTTGACCTTCTCATAATTGGAAACTACCATCAGTATGGTGATCAAGTCTTCTTGGAGGTGAGGGTCAATCTCGTCATGTTTATCCGATCGAGGGAGTAGAGTGAGCAGCTGAGATACAGTATCGGGTGATTTGTCATAGATTACTCGGAAAGAAGGCCTGTCGATTGTCACTTCTCTCAGTTCTTTTGCAGCTTTCTTCTTATTTACTATACTTGTTGAAGATAGATTCATATGCAATTGAGTAAATTTGTCCTTGTCTATAAACACGCTAGCTGTCGAAATGGAATGCTCAACTGGTTGGCCGTGTTTTTTGCACCACTTTGATATCATATCCCGAACAAGATGATTTGGTGTAACGCCTGTATTATAAAGGTTTATACCAGTCTTAGGGCAAACCAGTTTCCCTTCTTTTATAGATGTCTCGATAGCAAATTTATCAAAAGTCTGAAAACAAAGCAAGCAAAGAAATGAAGGTCTATATCAGTTAAAGCCTATCAACATCTGTAAAAAAAATTCAATATGAGAATATAAAAAGCTGAAATTAATCCGTAAAGGTATAGTTAATACAGAAGCACAACAAAGAACAAGATATACTCGGATGCTAACTATTTCTCTATATAATCTCGACGTTAAACGTTCAGCACAAGTTGCCCAACAATATATTAATCATATTTATGTAATGTAGATAAAAATACCCAATCAGACAGTATATAAAGTTTCATCGGATACATATCTCTCATCTTCGGTGTAAGTAATTAACAAAAATTGCCTGAAGAAGTATAAATACTGAAATCAACAAATATAAAACGAACTAAGCCCTAGAAAAAAAGAAATTCAGAATTCTCAAGAAACAAAAACATAACATCTTTTCTTCTCATAACTGCTACTATCAAACTCATTTTTAGATTGAGAATCAAAATTTCCCTCAAATTTACAAATTAATTCATCAGAATAAGAACAAATCTATAGACACTAAACAAAAAGAATATCAAAGAACCAAAGAGCGTATAAGTAGCTAGACAACAAGAAACGCCTCAAAATTTATTAATTATGGTTAGTCAAATATGCCAGAGCATCTTTCAAGCCCTAACTGCAGCTACTCAAACTCAGCCTTTCCAAGATTTATAAGAAAACCCAACATATAAATAGCCGAAAATCAAAGAATGAAGAGCATAACAACGGTAATTCTTCGGGTAAGAAAGAATGAAACGCTACAATCAAAATTATATTCAGATTAAGTAACAAAGATTGTCTCAATTTCCATAAAACCATCATAATAAAAACAAATCAGTAGACACTAGTCACTAAATAAAGAGAAATTCAAAGAACTGAAGATCGCATAAGTTATTGATAGTTATGCATGTATGCCATAAACATATTTTAAACCCTATCTGGTAGTCAAACACAAATTAATAAATCTCAAGATTTTATCAATTAAATAACTCAAAGAAAAAATCAGACACATAAATAGCCAAAAATCAAAGAAATACGGAGTAAGAAATTAAAAACGTGACAACAAAAATTGCTTCAAGTTTTGCCAAACATCAATGTCAAACAAAAAATCAAAACATTATTTAAGCCCTAGCTACTACTCAAACTCAAATGCGTAATTCTTAAGATTTATCATTCAACTAGCTTAAATAAAACAGTTTGGAACTGAAAAAACAGATTTTACCAATATACTACGTACGTACTAACTTCATCAATAGATTCAGATTTCTTTAATCCAAATTTCAAAGAGTTGAACAACGAAACTCTAACCTGGCCCTGACCCTAACCCACCCCTATATATATATATTATACCCATCATACAATTATAATGTTTTGGTACAAAGTCTGTTGAAGAAAAGATCTTACACCAAACTAAATCAGAAGTCCTGCAAGTATTTAGGCCCCTACAAACCAAATAACTTCCCCACCTGATAGTTACAATCCTATATAAAAGAATGCTTAATAATTACAACAGTATCTCTATGATACAATGTCTGTTGTTAACTAAAAATATTAGCTAATAATGCAATTTTATCTATTCATTAGGTGTGTACGTTAAATTTATAGATGTTAAAAACATTAAAGATAATAATTTTTTAATTGTTATTATTTGATAACACGACAAAAATGTCAAACTCACTCCACAATTAAATGTTATTTCCTAAAACTTGGTATCTCACGCATATATTTTCTATGCACGCATACTACTATTTATTTTATTTGTTTTCTCCTATCAGCTATTCATAATACTCTGCATATTTTCTTGGTATTCGGTATTCACTTGAACCCACGGTTTGTTTGGCTCGCCCTTTGTTTACAATTGAATTTTAAAATAAAGATATGTTGAAAATAGAATAACTTATTTCCATGTTGTTAAAATTACATCTTTCTGAAATTTGGCGTCAATGTATGGCGCGAAAAAAATAGATAAGTACTATATTTTGAATAATTAATTTTTAATTAAAATAGATAAAATTGTTAAAGTTAAAACTAATATGAGTGTTTAACTTAATATGTTTATGTGTCATTTAATAGATTTTTAAATAATGATGTGTCATTAGTTAACAATAAAATGTTAATATTGTAAATGCTCTACAAGTTTTATCACCCACTAAAAAAAGACATTCAGACAAAACAACAGCCTCTCAAAGCCGATTCTAATAATAATTCACAGAAGATTAGCTCATAATAGTTATCTCATAGGGCTCAAACAGAACACCCCCAAGTTTTCTGTCTTAGTTTAATGTTGGAGCCTATTCTTTACCGGAATTCGTGCATCAAAGCAAGTAACAAGGTTAATACAGAGCTAACAACAAAATGCGAATTTAAGTCGAGAATGGAAATAGTTGATCGTAGGAAATCAGTAATACATAGTAATCAACTGCAAAAATAATGAGAATCTCAAGCATTCAAGTTGTGTCTACCAATATTTAAGGTATTTATAGTTGTATCGATCCATATAAACAAATTTACGATCATCAGTAAGGTTCTGTGCTAAAATGTATATGGTTAGTACATAAAATACACTTGCTACAGATAAACATCCAATTGGATGAGAAATAGCATTTCTCTGGAAATTCATTGCATCAAAGTTACTTCTGTTGTTTACGCACGTTGTTCTTAGAAAAATCCAGGAGATTCAAAAGATTTGGGGGCGGTTTGGAAATAAATTGCTTCTCAAAAAGTGCATTTTGTAGAAGTGATGTTGTAAAAGTGACATATAGAAAAGCACTTGATAGGAAAAATTATGTTTGGTGAAAAAGAATTTTTAGTTTTTATAAGTTTTTTGTAGTGTTTGGTATAGAAGTCAAAAGTGACTTATTAAAAAATTTTAAAAAATGTCTATAGTTAATAACATAACATGGAGTATTTTACAATGAAACAATACAATGTCGGATTGGGACTAATTAATTAGTGATATAACTAGTTTAATCGATTAAATGAAAAAAAATTCTGTTTGAAAATCTGAACCAATAATACGTTTTTTACAACATCGATATTTTAGATAAATAGTCTCTTAAAAAAGTTGTTTGATGGAAGTAACATTCTTTTGAAAAATAGCATAATTTTGAAAACGACTATCCGAAAAAAGTTAATTTATGAAAAGAGTAGTTATAAGATGAACTGATAAAGAGAAAAATTATTTGAAAAAACTATTTATTTTTTCCAAACAAAATCCATTATTTTCTTTAAAAAAAACTATATTCTAAAAAATAAAATTAATATTAAAAAAAACCTTTTTTTTGAAAATGATCGTTTTTGAATATATCATTTTTTTAAAAGAAATAAGTTTCGTAAGTATGTAGGAGAAGAACAAAAAAAATGATGACTCGCCTTTTTAAAAAACCATTTTTAGAATATATATATTTTTATAGTGGTTTTTAAAAAAAATAAATGATGTGTTTTTTAAACAACAAAATTGATTTGACATTATTTTTATTTTCACTTTTTCGGAAGTGCTTCCTGAGAAGTAACATATCCTAACTTCTGAAGCACATATACTTCTGGATTAGTCGGACAAAAGTTCTTCACCAAACACAACAAACTTTTTTAAAAGTACTTTTAACATCAAAAATCACTTCTGACAGCTCCGCCAAACACCGTATGTCAATTCAAAATTAAGAAAAATTGAACAATTAAAAAAGGTTGACTAATACATAAGATTCCAAAAAAGAAAAATCTTAAGTCTTGTGTGTCGTTGACGTACGGTCATTTGAATAGAAATTATTATTGTACCCAAAGAAATTAGTTATATTGAAGAAAAGTATAGAAATTACTCAATGAAATTAGATATGCATATAAATGCATTAACCCAATATCAAAAACAAAGAACTCGATCAATTTATGTCTTTGACGGTTGTTTGTATCGAATTTTCCTGTTTTATGTAAAGAATTGTAAGATTACGTAATGAATGTCTAATTAGAGCATGAAAAAATGTTGAACATCTAACTACGAAACATTTTCCGCAAGCTCTTTGTATCAAAGAACTGCCACTGTTTGGGGTTGCCCATATTTCAAAACAGTATTTTGATCAAAAAAAACATAATCTAAAACGACTAAATTAGTGGAATTAAGTCCCTTCAATTAGAATGGGGAACACGACATTGTTGGTTAAAAACTCGTAATTCATAGTAAACCCACCATACAATTAGAATGTATTGGTGAAAATTATTTTAAAGTAAGGAACATCGTATTCCTAACTCGGTTAAAAGTTTTGCAATTTCCCAAACCATAAGCTCTTAGTAAGTTTTATTTTTTATTATGTGAGACTTCATTTTTTTTTTCTTTGAAAAATCAGATATTTATGCATAAAGTGTTGCTTTATCTTTGATTTTTTCTTGTAAAACATTTATTGTTATTTATATTTGACATAAGAATTTTCTTTTCTAATTAAAAAAAAGTACTATAACAAACACTACATTTAGTGTTATCAATTGCTCATTGTTTTCTCATAACTTTTCTTAGTTGTATATTTAGTTTAAGGATAGAAAATCGTAAATTTAAGTAAGTAGTCCGCTTGCAATACCAATGTAAACAAACACTACATTCGGATTAGTCATCCGGACTAAAAATCCCATCATCATTTGTATTAACCGCGAGACTAATAGTCCAGGGACTACAAGTCCCGTAACCAAACGAGACCTAAAAGGTATTCAGACAAAACTCCGTGTCGTTTCTGGTATCCGTTTCTAATAATTATTCACCAACAACTAGGCGGACACAAATTTTCTAAAGAATCAAGATTTTGCATAGCAACAACTTTATCAACAAATCCTATAAAATCACTTCTTAAATTTCCTATCTGACTTTATCAGTAAAACTTAAATGCATATACCGTAATTAGGAATGATAATTTCACGGGTCTCAATCCGACCCGATCCGACCCACCACGGGTCGGATAAAAATGCAATTCTATTCGGGTCGGGTCGGGTTTAAATGAGTAAAAGTGTAACTTAAAAAAATACAACTTAAGACTCTATATCTCATTTTTCTCATATACATTAAACTCTCTATTTTATATTATTTTTATATTATAGTTTTAAATCGATTTTTTAATCTAACTAACAAATTTTATTTGAAATCTTTGACATTTATGAGATTTAATTTTTAAAAGAAAAAAATATTTTTTTAAAAACATATCAAATGGGTCGGGTCAAATGTGTAAAAGTGCAACTTTGTCATTGAGTCGGATCGGGTTAAAATCTATGAAATTGTCATCCCTAACCGTAATCACTAATCAGTCATAATTCTTATCTCATTAGACAGAACAGCCAAGTTTGATGTCTTAGTTTAATAAACGGTAATGTTCAGGACGAGACTTTTCTTTACAGGAGTTCGTGCATAAAAAAACACACCCTTGTGACGGATAAACATCCAATTATATGACATTTCTCCGGAAAATCATTGCATTAAAAAAAAATGTTGTTTGTGGTAGGTCGTCTTACAAAAATATAGGGGATTAAAAAGAAATGTCAAGTCTCTCTAAAAAATGAGATGCTTAATAAGTCATATGGGTTCCCTAATATTTAAAGAAATGTACTCATGTAATTTAGATACATTAATATAAAAAAAGACATGTATTCACCCGATAACAAAGGCTAAGAACTCGATTAATTTATGTCGCTGATCGTCGTTTGTATAGAAATTTACTATTTCCTGTCAAGAAATGCAAGACTGCATAATAAATGTCTAATTAGAGCATAAACCTACATTGATCATCTAACTACAATACAAATAACATCATCTGCAAGTTGTTTGCATCAAACAACTCCACGGTTAGCTGTTATATAGGCTTTAAAACAGTATTTTTGATTAAAAACATCATCTAAAACGACTGAAAACACGGAGTTAAGTCCCTTCAAAATTGAATAGGAATGGCTAATGGCAAAAGTTGACTAGTTTATGTCGCATACAGTAAAACCTTCCAAAAATGAACATACCGTCTCCAATATACCTCTTGAACAGCTTATAATATAATTCTGTCTATAATCGATGTTTCGAGGAGCGTTATAAGTTTGTATGTAAATACTGTATATATATAGAGAGAGGAGAGATGAAAGGAATGGGCAAGTGTCTATACTCTTTCTAAATTCCTCTCTAGATTCTTTATTTTGGGTTGTAATCTAAGTTACGATACTGATGCAGTTAGGAATTTAGTACCCGGTACAATATGGATTTGACAATATGCCAACAGTTGAAAATTTTAGATACGGTATGACAAGACCACCTTACAATACATAAATATCAATCTTACTTTAGTGTTTACGCAACAATACTATCAGATACGCAAAATATCAAATAAGTATTATTTTATTGACTTGACTGACTTATTATATATCGTAGATATATCAGACTTGGGAATTACTCCATAAGAGTGGAATTATAAGAGACGAATTCCACAAAGCACCACACCCACATCAATCAAATGTCAAATTCATTTGCGAATAAATTATGTAATACTGAATTAAACCACGAACAGACGATATAATTTTAACATAATCTTCAAAACCAGATAAAACGGAATACCAAGTATCATATTAAAGGATAGATCTAACAGAGACACTGCAGCAAAACTCAAAAACAAGATTTTCGTTAAGAACTGCTCCACCAAAAGTTCAAATGCTCTAGCAAACGGTAAATAATCATTCGTCTTCCTGGCTGCGGAGCCTAGCCAAACCGTTAGTGATCACAATATCAAGTTGGGCAGCACGTTCAACAATGCCCTTTCTCTTCTGGGTAGACACGTTGTGTGCTATTTCAGCACAGTAAGTTCTGCAGTTAAAAATAAATTAACAAACCAGAAATGAATATATTTTGCTGAAACATAACAAAGGATGAGAAAGATCAACATAAAACCCTTAAAAAAAGGGCAGAAATGGCGTTGAAACCCAGATCCTGAATTTCAACAACCATTTTTGAAATTGACAGTCAAAGATATTGTTCTCCTCCCAAAACCCGTGTCGAAAGTTAAAGGATCTCCTAATATAGATCTAAAATAAACATGTTCTCAATTGAATGTGCAAAGTTATGATTCATAGTCATCAAATATTACTTTCACACTGAAATTACTTTGAAATGGAATGAGAATGAACAGTCCAGTTTTTGTACTTGGAAAAAGGTAAATTTTATTGTTATTATAAGGGTAATAATGGTTTTCTGTAAAAAAAATTCATAACATTAAAGATAACATTCGTATAGAAAACAAACAGTCCAATATTTCAGTCACAAAAGATCTACCTAGGTAAAAGTTTCCGGACTAATTCATTGAGCAGACCCCGACATGGATAGCGATTTTGAACTCAAAACTTAAGGTATAACTGTATTATCATCGTATCATCGTACTATTAATATAAGCCAACCCTAGAGAAATGAAGCTACCAAATTTTGCCCATTTTTTCCAAAAATTCCCATATTCTAATTTAATAATTATTCATATACCATAATGCAATTCAAATACATAAATAATTAAATAAATAAGTTCATTCTCACACATCAATTCATCTCCCAAACTATACTTCTATAACAATAAAACATCACATTAGTTCTTATATACGATTATTAATTTACTATATTCATTCCATCATTTTTTCATTATTTTTGAGAAATGAAGCTGCCGCCCATTTTTTCCAAAAATGCCCCTATTTTAATTTACTAATTACTCATCTACCATAATGCAATTCAAATACATAAATAACTAAATAAATATGCTCATTTCCACACATCAATTCATCTCCCAAACTATACTTCTATAACAATAAAACATCATATTACTCCTTATCTACGATTATTAATTTACTATATTCATTCCATCATTTTTTCATTATTTTTGAAAATTTTAAATTCACTTGTCCGGGATCATATTTATATACGTATCACACACGCAATGTGTGGGCTACGATTACTGGTTATTGTATATGAGAAGAAGGTTTAGGGTATCAGAAGCTGAAATGTATGTTTTCTATCCTAATGAAATTAACTTTTTGCTGTTATACATGCAAAAAGGGTACTACTTTCACTTGGTATGAATTTTTGTAATTCATAACATAAAAAACATGCCATATTAGAAAACAAAAGTGGTAATTCTTTAAGCACTAAAAACCTTCGCATAGAAGTGTAGTCAAAACGCCTGTTAAAATGGCTAAATTATGATTCTAAAGTTTTATGTGTGAAATAGTCTTAGGTTCGGAAGCTGAAATGTTTGTATACTAACCTATATGACTGTAACTTTTTAAGATGTTAATTAAAACTAAAGAAACTAGTTTCTGTAACATAAGTGTACCTGTTATGCATCATCAAAACTTCAAGTTCTTGGACATTGTGGACGACAAATTTCTTGAACCCATTCGGAAGATAGTGGCGTGTCTTCTTGTCAGAGCCATAACCAATGTTGGGCATGAGAACACATCCTTTGAACTTCCTCCTAACACGGGAATCAATACCCTTGGGCCTGCGCCAGTTTTCCTGCAAAATTATAGACAAAAGATGAATATAAGATAAACATCCAGTCACTAGGTCAGTTTTTCTATTGTTCCTGATGTTAGTTATCAAGAAAAACCACATCAGGAAGAATAGAAAAGTGTTAATACCGTCAAAACAAGGAAATACTTAGTTTAGCAGTTATGATAATTAGAACTTAGAAGTGAAATATCTGAAAATATAAACCATGTTCAAATAAAAGTAGGGGGAGAAAACTACCTTCACACAGATCTTCCAATCACTTTGGGTCCTCTTAAATTTCTTCACGCGCTTCTTCACAATCTTCTTATCCAGCTTAGGAACCGCCATTTCTGATCAGCTTCTATGAAACAAACCATCAACAAATAAATTAATGACTAACAAAAGAGGCTGAGAAACAAAGAAAAAGTAGAGCAAACAGATGAAATGAGAGCAAGTAAAACAACAAACTAAAAGTGAATTCTGATACAGTACTTTGATCGAGTATGGTGTTTCATGAATTCATATGGATTCAACAAACAATTCACCAATAAATTCATATTGCATCTTAAAAAGAAAAAATGACAAAAATGGCACTTCCTAAGTGAGTAAGTGGGAATGAAATGACAAGGATGAATTAAGTTTTTTCTCCATACGCCAATGAACTATTGATAAACGTGTAAATGACAGAGCTGAGCCATTCATTTTTTTGAGAAAAAACCATTATGAAATGCCTAGAGATTGCAAAATAAAACTCACATAACTGTAAATTAACAAAACATAATGAATAAATACAATTTTATATGCCCATCAGTTTTGGTGATCAAAAGCTGGAATACGGTGAGACTTGGGGTCTGTTTGGGTGAAGGGTTTAAAAGAGTAAACTGCTTTATTTGGAAATAAAAATCATTCAGATTAAAGGTTCAATCTGTTCTACAACTAAATAACTCAAAAAACTAAAGCTTTAACAAGGTAAGACAGAAGGAAAGCCAGGGACAGTGAAGACTTTGCAGTGAACAAAACCGAGTGGGGACTCGAAATGAAATAACTTGATTTGAAGTACACATTGCAATGACATAAATATGAAGGTAAATGCTTAAACAAATACTCAAACTCAGTTTACATCCCTGATCAACTAAAACCAACTGACCTGCCTCTGTAGCTTAAACGAATAAAAAATAACAGAATCTTGATCAACATTCATATTCCTAGTAGGAGTGCAGGACATGCTTTTATACTCCAATCTCAAATAGTTCCCTAATTTTTCATCTATTTACAGCAATGTACAAAATAAATATATAACATCTTATGGGAAGAGCCAACACTACACTTTCTAAAGAACACAACTGTCCTAATAAACGTATCAACTATTGACAAAAACAATTCAAAATGATTAACAGGAATTGACTTAAATTATAACTATAATAATAATAAAAAAATCTTATACAACACTCATTTTTTATAATTAGGCGATCGTCTAACCTACAGTCTCAACATTTCCCTTTCCTAGTACACATGATATTCTGAAGGAGCAAGTGAGGTTATCAACACGACTTGGTAAAAAATTAAAAGACAACAGTTCTTCGTTCAGACAAGCTTCCCTTCTAATCTCAAACATTTTTCCCAATCTTTTATCATTTATTATTTCCAAAAGAAAACTAAATACTTTGTAAAAGGGCAAGTCAATTAAGCAATAGCAACAAAATAAGTAAAAATTGAACGTCATATGGCCAACTACAATTACTAAGTAGCATAAATTCAATCAGACAGTAATCATTTACTTAACGAACAAAAAATTTATATATAAAACAAAACACTAAATACAGGATCTTTAAAGAAATCATTTTTTATACTTTGACAAGCATCTCCCTTCCAATGCCAAATGGTTTCCCTAAACTTCTCAATTTTATATCCCCAAAACAGTACAAATTGCACTGAAATGGGCAAGTGAGGTTAGAAAAAGGAAACAGAATAAGTAAACTTAACGTTATATGCATATATACGTTTCCTAAAGGGATGATTATGTTATAATTCAATTTAACCAACAAAAAATGAGATAAAATCAAAAGGATTATTATAGGATCTTTACTGACATTCATTTTTCTACTCTGACAAATGTCTACCTTATAATCTCAAACCTTTACCCTAATTTCTTAAAAATTAGTATTCCCAAATTACTACACAATAGTTCAATACACTGTAAATGGGCAAGCTAGGTTACAAAGGGCAACAAAATAATTACAATTTATCATTGTAACTATTGTCCACTACAATTCAATAGCCTGATTGACTAACTAAAAAACGTATAAATTCAATCAACAGCAGTAATAACTCAAAAATTGGCCTAAGAGAAACAATGTTAAAATAGGATCTTAATCGACATTCAGGTTTTTAATCATACGAGCTTCTATGCTCGAATCTTGAACATTTTTCCATCTAATATTTCCTAAAATAGCACTCCCTCCGTTCCAATTTACTTGTCCACAATGGGATTCCGTGCATTTTGAGATGAAAAAAAAGCGTAACTAAATTGCTAAAATGACGAATTTATAAAAAACTTTTATATACTCAAATTAAATTTGACTTTGTAAAAGTTTTTTCAAAATTTTCATTTCGGCACTATAGATACGGAAATAATGCATCTCAAAATGCACGTAGATTCATAGCGGATAAGTAATATGAAACGGAGGGAGTACAAGATACACAGCAAAGGAGTAACAGGGGGAGTTGAAATAGAACAAAATCCCAATAAACTATAAATTCAAACAACAGTAATAAGTCACAGTAAATAAAAACATTTTCCCTAAAATAGTACAAAATACACCGTAAAAGGCCAACAGAGGCAGGTAAAATAGTCCTAATAATCGTATAAATCCAAAAAAGAGTAACAATTCACAGTAAATAAAAACAAATACTTTTCATGAGATGAAACATGTTCACTAGCTTGTTCAATTTACTATCCCATACATAGAACACAGTAAACTGTAAATAAGTAATCGAGAGCAGAGAAACAAGACCCGCAGATGTGTATATATCTATACTATTACTTTATGTCTAGAGGTCTTATGAGGCCTTGAAACAAATATTTGCAAAATAGTATTGATAGTTTGAAAAATTACAAATAAAAAAACTGCTAAAATAAAAATAACTGCTATTTCACGTTAGCATCTCTCTTCCTTATTATCTCTCTACCTTTCTCTCTCTATTATCTCTCTCTCTATTATCTCTCGCTCTATATATATATATATCTCTATTATCAAATTCCCCCCCCCCCTAACCATAATTGCCCCTCCGTTCATCGAAAATTCTACCAGGTTACAGATTTTTTCTTTGATTCACACCCAAAGGGTAGGCAGGTCCGCTAGTATATATATATGTCTATATATATAAAAACATTATCCCTAATTTTAATATTTCCTATAACAGTACAAAATACACATGAAATAGTCCTAATTAAATTTAAACAACAGTAATAATTCACAGTAATTAAAAACCAATAATCTTCATGAAATGAAACAAATTCACTAGTTTGTTTAATTTACTATCCCAAAAATAAAAACACAGTACACTGTAAATAAGTAAGTGAGGTAAATAAGGGCCGCAGATATATATACATAATTATATATATATATAATATATATATATATATAGAGAGAGAGAGATGTACCGAGTGAGGCGGCGGAGAGAGTTCTAATCTCCGGCTGTGATTCGTTTACAGAGATATAAGAGAGAGAGAGAGAGAGAGAGAAAGTGTGTGTTAGGTTTGGGTCATATATATTGTTAATGGGCTTGTTATGGGTCGAGTAAAAGCCCATCTAAATGACCGCGGGTCGAATATTAGCCGGATGTCATTTTTTATAATATTTTTCGAGTTTAAGTGCGACATCAAAACTAATTTAAATTACAGTCACTTGTTATAATAAATAAAAAACATAGTAAAAATTGTTTTTAATCTTAAAAAATAATTTATAATCTATATGAAAAAGATATTAAATGTAAAAAAAAGCTTAAAAGCTGTTTTTAAGTTTTAAAAAAAATATATTATAATCTACAAAATAAGATATTAAAGTATAAAAAGCAGCTTGAAAGCTATTTTTTTTTTTTTTTAGTTTTTTTAGTGTTTATTTGAATTATTAAGTAAAAAAAATTACAAAAAATTACAAAAATAATTTTTTTTATCATTTGTAAGTTGACCTAGACTTAAAAATCTTATTAGGGTAGTGACATATGAACAAAAAAAATTTTAAAAGGTGACCGGCCACCAAGGATTTCGTTTGTATAAAATTTTCATAACATTTTGACGTACTTACAATTTGCTTTTCTCAATTTACCTTGGTGAATAATAAAATTAGTAGAAATTTGGGTGTGTTTTCTTCAGTTTTGTTATTTATACTTATACTCCATTGTTAACATGTATCGACTAAATCAACATCTGTTCTGTTTGGTATGTCTCGTTCATAAGAACACGTACGATAGTTTGGACGTTTTTTTCTATGTAAGTCTCTTTAAAAAATAAAGGAATGTATCCCATCGAAAACTTCTTATATGTGCCCTTGCTTTTGTGGTCCTTTTTCACATAGGTTTTTGTGTGTGGGGAAAAACTAGTCACTAATGCGTCTTACGAGTGAGTCAAGTGAACGATGTAATTTTTTAGTAATTAGTTATTATAAGGTGCAATTGCAATTTAAATGATCAAGTGTAAAAGTTGGAACAATTGTCAAACCCAATTCGGATTCGATTATGGTAAGTTTCGACATGAAATTTGGCCTGAGTTTTGCCGATGTGACACAGTTTAGGGGCCATTAAATCAAGTTTTCTCTTAAAAGAACAGATAGAAGTGATTCTAATTTAGGTTATGTTTCATGATGAAACTTATCAAATCAAATGTAAATTCTCATGAAATGTTAGGAACAAGCAAATGTTGGGCCGATTTTAATTAATGTTGACTTGAAACTTTAAGTCCCGCTTAAAGTCCACAGTTCAATCAAGTAACAAGCACATTTCCCGTTTCTAAATTCACAATATGCGTATGACCCATCTATAAGCTTTTGCCCACATGGAGCAAGTCAAATCTCTAAATACCAAAAAGTAATAAAAAAATTTAAAATCAACCCGTTCCCACTTTTCCTCATCTCCAAAGTCCAAAATATCGCATTTTTTTGCACTTCAACCTCCCTTGCCACCCTAAGACTAGCTACTCAATTTACATGTTTATAATACCTCAAATTCTTAGTTAACTATGCTCTATATATGCTAATTGTTTTAGTATTTTACTTTAATATGAAGAAATAAAAGAGTTAAACAAAATATATGGCTCTACTTTCTTCTTGAATGCTCCCTAATTTCTGGATAAACGTGAATTATATGGAGTCTAGGTGCTCTAAGTATCGAAACCCAATATGAACTAATATCGAGTCTAGCCAAAAGCTAATTGGCATTTCCTTGTTAAGTTTGATACTCGTTAGGAAGTGCCGGTACGATATAAAGCAGTTCACGTTTTGCTTCAAGCTAATATCCCAATAGAAATAGGAAACGATGATATCTACGATAGCGAAAACGCAAAACAAGAACCGGTTTGAACCCAATTAAATCGGTTTTTCTAATTTATAGCTCCCTTTTACAAACAATACCAAACCCATATATAGTCAAGGATATAATGGTTTCAATTTTGTTACAGACTTACAGCCAAACCTAAAAGTATAGAGTCCTAACTACTACCCCATATATCATGCCTCTCCTGCCTATATATATAAACCTCCTTTACAATATTAACAAAAACTCATTTCCTAGAACAAAAGTCTCACACTATTAATTTCTAATCTCTAAAATGACAAGAGCTTCCCATAAACTTATTTTCCTTACTCTAGCTATGATAATCTCACTCACCAATTCACTAGAATGCACCAAACAAAACCTAACCAACAACAAACTGTATTCAAAGTGTGTTGATTTACCTCACCTAAGCGCCTACCTACACTGGACCTACGACCAAACCAAATCCTCACTGTCCATCGCATTTGTCGCCCCACCTGCTGAATCCGACGGATGGATCTCGTGGGCTATTAATCCAACACAAAGCGGCATGGTTGGTTCCCAGTCACTCGTCGCGTTTAAGCTTCCTAACGGTTCAATGACTGTTCAAACGTTTAATATTAGCTCTTATGGTCCTATTGAGAAATCAAAAATAGCTTATAATGTTTCTGGGATGAAGGCAGAGCATGTTGGGGACTTGATGACGATGTATGCCACTTTTGCACTTCCGCCGAAGACGACTACTGTGAATCAGGTTATTAGATTTTATGATCATTGTTTAGTTCCAGAGGTCCCAGGGTACCGAAATTTTGACTGCAAACTATATATTACTTTTTATTCCCACTAACCAAATTAGTTTCGAATGGATTTTCACAGTTTGTATTAATTGTCTTGGATTATATGTATATATGATTAGTGTGATCCTATGACTGACCTATTTTTAGTGTATAACAGAGTTTGAATATGTAATTAAGATCAAAATTTTTAAATTAAGTGTATGATTAACATAATACAAGACGAAAGTTTAGGATAGCAACAAAGTATTGTTGTTATCTTTACTGAGTGAATTTAGCATAAAATTTGACTTTCTTCCAAAATAGTTACATTTTTTTAAAATTTCCAAAATAGTTACATTGAGTCCATTTATTTTCATATCAATGCTCTCGTGCAAAACCACATATATAGTGTTTCACATTTTTAATTTATTTTTATTTATTCGAAAAATAATAAAACACCAATTTTACTTTCTACTGTAGGTATGGCAAGTGGGAGGAACGGTGACGGGAGGGGTCCCGCAAAAGCACGAGTTTGAAGCTGCCAATTTGAACGCTAAGGGAGCATTAGATTTAACTAAAGGGACAATGAATAGTGCCGGTGCTCCTGCGACTAGTCCAGTAAACTCTCCAGAAACCGTTCATGCAAAATCTCCAGCTCCCGTTATATCAAAAACTCCGTCGACAGAGACACCAAAAGCACCGGCTCCTAATAGGGTTTCGATGATTAGGAGTAACGGCTTATCTTGCATTGTGCTTTTATTACTTGCAAGTTTATTGTAATTCTTGTTTTATTGTTTTATGTTCGAATACTTAATTCAGCTGATTATTTTGCACTTTAAATGGTATAAGGTGCACTCGCAACTTGCAAGTTAGGTTTATGGTTGGACCATTTTGATTTATAGGTCTGGTACGTCTTTACTACTTGTTTAATTTTGATGGATTCGTCACATTTTTAGTTGTCAAATGCATATATATAATTAGTCAATGATAAAATAATCCTAATAAAAAAATCTAGTTAATTGAGCGATAAATTTGACTAACGATCAATTATTATCAGAGTTTTGAGATGATATATAATGAGATTCCGGAATTCCAGAGCTAATTTTATTACGATTTATTTAGTTTAATTTGTTCTTCAAGGTTTTAGTTATCAAATGCATATATTTAGAGATTATAGAATGATCCTAGTAAGAATAATTTCACAAGGAAATTGACTACAGATCCATTACATCACTGATTTGATATGGAAAATAAAATTCCGGTGAAAACTGTATCAAGTAGTCATCAAATCGGTATTTTATAATCTGAATCAGTAAAAGGCTCATAAATATTATCTATGATCATTGAGATATAAGTCCGAATTGAAATAGCATCATTGTGCTGTACCTTAAGGGAAATACACATTAAAGCTCTCATTACAATAGAATGTATTAAACGTTGTATATACTTTATGGAAGCCAGGTGATATTTTTAATAGGGTAAAGCTAACCGATGCTTCATAGGCATTGTTTAAAAATGTATGGTATTTGTTTTCATATGTTAATTAATTAGAGTAATTTATTAATAACATTTCTATAATTTAAATAAATTAAACACTTAATATTGGTAAATCATTAATGTTATGGGGTAAATGTAACAATATTTATATTAAATGCAAATTGAATACAAAACAATTTAATGCTTAAACAATGTCTCGTTAGCCAAATCATTGTTGATAATGATGTTAAAAATTTAACCCAACACTGCGGACCATAATTACTTAAGTCCATCTTAATTAAATGTGTACCTTTTGGATATTAAAATGATAGAGCAGTAAACATGACAGTTTCTCTTAAACTTAGTGAACCCTGAATGATTTTGTTTTCTAATGATCCAGTTGGGAATGTATGATTATACATATACTCCTCAATTTTACGTTTTTTTCTTTTAGCTTATACTAAAAGAATAAACTGAGCTGTTAACTACCTTTTAACGCTCAAATGTAATTAATTAGTGGAGAATTGTTAGCCTATGCTGCTACCTTATTTCATAATGCTGGGGTAAAAGTTACTAGCATTTTAGGTGAATAATTGAAAGTTGAAACTTGATAAAATAAGGATGGTCTTGGTTTATATAGTGCCTATATTGGCAAATTACGCCGCACTCCATGTGTTTTGATTTTCTTAGATATTGACCGCAATTTGACAAATGCAACACTAAGATCTGACTGTATATAATATATTCTACGAGTTGGAGCCGGAATGGTTACCGTGGAGACGTTTTCCAACAACATTGTATTTAAGGATCACTTCGAAGCAACAACAACAAAAAATCAAAGCAAAACTGGATAAAAGCATGCTTCAAAACTTAAAAGCAGAATCAAGTTTGATTTCTATTAATCATGCCGATAAAGCTAAAGCTTTATACGCTTATAGCGCAACTCTAGATCTAGTTACCAAGTTTTTAAAACACTGCTCTATTACAAAAGTCAGTTTGCTTGCATTGTAAGAATCTTCAAACATGTAGATACTAAGAGTAAAAGTCTGAAACTTACTTTGTTAACAACAATTTGTACGTTCAAGAAACATATAGCTATTGAGAGAATGCAATAATGCAAGTGGTGAGTGCGTAAGTCGTGCCTTTTTTAATTACGCAAAAGAAAGAAAAATGTATGTATGGTGTTACGCTTATTAGACTTTTTAGTTCAAACATTAACTAATTAAGAGAGTTGAGTTTTCAATTTCATATGGAGAAATTGTGACAATGAATGAAATAAGACCACAGAGGTTATGACTTCTGTATCATGAATCTATTGATTATTTTGAGCTTGGATCACGGATATTTTTCAACTCACTAGGACCTAGGTTTTAATGAAGGGAATTGGAATTGAAAAATAAACCGACACTAAATGAAAACCAAATGACATAGAGTGCAAACAAAGTGGTAAACGCGATGTTTCATCGGATCATGTTTAGTCTTCTAGTGCTAATACGTTTTTATGTAGTTCGTATGAGCATTTTTATCTCATTAGTATGTAGAAGCGTAGATTAGTTGAGTATTTTGTTATTAGATCTCATAATACGATAAGCCGTACTAGCTTTCAATGCAAGCTCTCTTTGTGAAAAAAATAAAATTATAAAGATCGTCTACTTTTTCCAAAATAAAAATCTATTGGTTATTCTAGGAAGGTGCAACTGCAAAGTCAATGTTCAAATGCTTAAAAGTATTACGGCTATAATATACGTACCCATTAAATTAAGTAATTGCTATCTAGATCCGTAAATGGTGGTTGACTAGCAAGTCAAACAATTTTGTGGCTAGTGAGTTTTTTTTCTTATTTTTCACACTCTGAAGCAAAACTCTAATATGTATAAACGATTTTCTTTCGTTACTACAGACTAAAAAGTTTTGTAAATCTATGCGAATATAACAATCAATGAGTTGTAAATGACAGGATTATCTTGTTTTTTTTTTGTTTTTTAAAGTTATAATCTAGTATAATCAGCCAACTGTAGAGGATCAATATATGAAAAATTCCTCATTTCTTTATTAATGATAAAACCATAACATAATAGAATAATACTAATGACCTAGATAAACTCAATCAGACTCTCAACACACTAGTCGTTAATGTAAATTTACAATTTTATTTTCACCCCGAAATTTAAGAGTCTGTTATTCGGTCATATATTTAATATTTTTAATTAATATTTAAGTTTAGTATAGTCTCAAATAGGGTTCTATAATATTATATTTGAGTTTTTATTTTGTTGAATCGTTAAATAAAATATATTAAAATCATTAAAATTTTAAATATTTTTAATTAATATTTAAGTTTAGGCTAGTCTCAAATAGAGTTCTATAATATTATATTTGGGTTTTTATTTTGTTGAATCGTCAAATAAAATATATTAAAATCATTAAAATTTTGAATATTTTTAATTAATATTTAAGTTTAGGGTTCCATAAATATTATATTTGAGTTTTTATTTTTGTTTTGGTTGGGTGTCAAAAGAATTTTAAAAATTACATAAAAAAACTGTATGCGTTAATCAGTTTGGTTCTATAGCATTACTTAACATAATAATACTAAGTCAATTATTTAAAGGAAAGTAAACTCATGCTGATTCTCAGCAACGATCGATGCAGGTAATGTAGGTTATTAAAGTATTGATTACTAACTCTTTTTGGCTCTGAAAGTTCAGAGTCTAGCCAATGAATTATACTGCAGTGGTTTATGACTTTATGTTATAAGTCCTCACTTGAATGGTAAAATAACCATAACTATCCATATGGACTTAGAGCTCCATGACACATAAAGTGACACGTCTCACCTGTTGGTAAACCCTCACTTTATCAATTCACCTATAAATATAGGTTTAATTACTTCCGAAAATTAAAAAAGAAATGAAAATATTACGTAGTGATAACTACTTAAATTTTTACTCCGTAAATTCTCACTTTAATATATATAAAAGGTAAAGATGTTTTCTGTGGAATAGGCCTCAACCTGAAGTGTTGAGACGGCGAACCACGTTATATCACGCGTTCATTATATATTTACGTTTTCAATACTTAATATATTATTGAGCTATTTAGTGATGTTTTATAACACGTTATCAGCACGGGTCTCTATTTAAGTATTGATTTTGTTATGTTGGATCAGTATATACTTTTACACTAATATTTTGTAAAAGTGTATACTATCATTTATACAATTTAATTTTACTTTTCAAATTTTGAAATATCAATCCTAGAGATTGACATATTTATCCCGAATTATAAATATGAATTAATTTATTTAGTAGGTACTAATCATTCCTGAAGAATTATATTTGGTTAATTCCTGAAGAATTAATACTAATCAATCCTAAAGAATGATATTTAGTTAATTCCTGAAAAATTAATAATAATCATTCCGGAAGAATGATATTTGGTTAATTCCTGAAAAATTAATAGTAATCATTCCTGAAGAATTAATGTAAACAATCATGAAGATTGATAAATATATGATGAAGTATAAATATTGATCAATCCTACAGATTGATCCTTAATTAATTTCCGAAGAATTAATATTAAATTACTCATGAAGAGTTATGAAATTTACAGTTTTTGAAGAACTTTAAAGATAATTCCAGAAGAATTATAACTAGCTGAAATAGTTAATGATTATAGAGTATTGGAAATTCTTGAAGAATTATAACTACCGGAAGTAGTTAACGTTTAGTAATTTCGAAAAATTATGCCTACCTTAAATAGTGAACAATACATAATATTGGCCGTTCCTGAAGAATTCCAACTAACAGAAGTAGACTCCATGAGATTTTATTTGTGAATAATATATAAGACTACTTGAAGTAGCCAACCCATGAGTAGCAATTTTAATTTCAAAAACGGAATAAATTTTGATAGTTAATTTATTTATATATTAATTATGTTTTACATATCATTGTTTAGATATGGCGAATATTCAAAGGTTTCAATTTGCTGCCCTGAACATATCTGGCAGTAATTACTTATCATGGGTTCTAGATGACGAAATTCATTTGGCTTCTATGGATCTTGGAAACACCATAATTGAAGGACATGACCCGTCCTCGTAGGACAGGGCAAAGACCATGATATTTCTCTACCACCACCTTGACGAGGGTTTAAAAGCTGAATATCTCACGATAAATAACCTTCTCGAGTTGTGGAATAATTTGAAAGGGCGCTATAAGCATCACAGGCTTGTGTTGCTTCCAAAAAGTCGATATGACTGGATGCACCTGAGGTTGCAAGATTTTAAAACGATCAATGAATCCAACTCGGCTATGTTTAAAATTACCTCTAAACTGAAACTGTGTGGAGAAAATATCATTGAGTCTGATATGCTTGAGAAGACCTTCTCCACATTTCACACCTCGATTATGCTCATGCGGCAGCAATATCGAGAGCGGAGGTTTAAAAGATACTCTGAGTTGATTGCTTGTCTTCTTCTTGCAGAAGAAAACAATGAACTTTTGTTGAAAAATCATCAGTCTCGGCCGACTGGTTCCACACCATTTCTTGAAGTAAATGTTGTCGATGTAAAGGGTTTTTCAACGAAAGAATAATCGAGGTCGAGCTCATAAAAATAAACGTTTTAATCGCAACAAATATGCTGGAAAGTTTCATGTTGGTAACCACCAGAAGTGGACCAAAGGCAAGCCTATAAAAATGAAGGCTGGTGAGAAATTTCATGTGGTACTAAAACGAGATGGTTCTAGTAATTGCTACAGATGCAGAAAATATGGACATTGGTCTTGTGCATGTCATAATCCAAAGCATTTGGTTCAGTTATATCAAAACTCTCTCAAAGAAAAAATGAATGATGAGGAAACAAACTTTGCTGCTTTCGAAAACATGGGCATAAATGAAGAACCCATCACTATACTCACCTAGATATCAGCGATTTCTTTGATGGTCACATAGAAGACTAAACCAGTCTGTTTCTCTTAAAAGTGTTTTTGTGTTGATGTTGTTTTCAAAAATAAGCTAGCTAGTTGTCTCAGCTAGTCGTGTGTTTTCAGTTGGTCGTGTGTTTTCAGCCAGTCGCATGTTATCTTGAATGTAATATATATATATATATATATATATGTCTTTTGTTTGTAGAAACCATGAAATTTTAATCTAACAGTACGCATGATCAGTGTTTATGTTTAGTGGACAGTGCAACAACTCATAACATATTCTAAGTTGTTGGCCCGTGTGCTAACCTTAGAGGGGGGGGGGGGTGAATAAGGTTTATGGCGATTTTCGCCTAATTAAAATTCTATGCAACTAACCACCCAACTTATGCAATTCTAAGCTTAAGCGTTTTAACAAGAGTTAATAAATTGCTAAAATAACTAAACGCAAGCAATAAATACGCAAGAATATAAGTTGCGGAAAGTAAAAGCAAGGGAAGAAAATGACACCGTGATTTATAGAGGTTCGGCAAACGCGCCTACGTCCTCTCCTCGGTACTACCGAGTATTTCACTAAAATGTTTCTTCCGGATTTTACAAACCCTATCGAGCTCAATCGACCGATTGGCTCACCCTCTACCCGAGGTTCCTACTCTTGATACAAGTGCAAGAGAACACGACTACGAGTCTACGACTCCCCCTCAATTTATGAGTACCCGAATGAAAAGACCTAGATCTTTTAAGCTTCACTTGCTTACAAAGCCTCTACCCGATCACTCTCTCACAATTGAGTTTATAAAACACTTGATACAATTTTTTGTTACAAAACGTAACTACACTCACTATTCTAATTGCTTCTTAAAAAGCTAATTTGTGAGTTGTTGATGATGATCGAGCTTGAATCTCTTTCTCTTAGATTTTCCTCTTTCTCGAATATATATACACCAAAATGGTGATATTTGGGTTTTTAATGAGAGGTTGAAGGAAGTTGATTGGTATTGTAATTGGTAAGTATAGAAAGAGAGATTGGGTGGTATTTATATGCCAAAAGGTCTGTTTTTCCGTTTTATGACCGTTGGCAGTGGTTGAGGCTATGTTCAGTGTTTTAAGCTATTTTCCAGAAAAAGCTGAGAAGCTGTTTTCGAAAACTGCAGAAAACGATCGGTCGTTTTCTACAGTCGATCGGTCGTTTTCCAGAAAACGATCGGTCGTTTCTGAAAAAACGATCGGTCGTTTTTTCGACCTGCTCACTGGAAGAATTTGGACCAAAAACGATCGGTCAGACTGTTTGGCATATATAACCATCCAAATCTCTCTCCCCAAAAGACAACCAATTTACACTATCAATTATCCTAAAACCTCTCTCAATTAAAAACCCTAATATCACCATTTGGT